>PVJH01009188.1:0-80625 GCA_004026705.1 Nesogale talazaci | reverse complement strand
CCATCCATCCATCCATCCATCCATCCAACCATCCAAGCATCCATCCATCCATCCATCCATCCACCCATCCATCCAACCATCCAAGCATCCATCCATTGTACGCAAAGCACATTTGCACATTTGTTGCCATCATCATTCTCAAAATATTTGCCTCTGATCTAGCCAGATTTGCATTGTAGAATTGGGATCATGATGGGAGGCAGGAGGAGGAAGCATTTAAGAACTAGAAGAAAGTTGCATATTTAATTGTAGCTACGTTGTACCCTGAATGGCTTGTCTCCTCCCCACAACCCTTCTGTAAAGGGATGTTGCTTCACCCACAGATGGGCTTTGGGTCCCCAATCTATACTCTCCCTCATTTATAATGATATGATTTTTAGTTCTTTGATGCCTGATACCTGATTCCTTTGACACCTCATGGTCACATAGGCTAGGGTGCTTCTTCCATGTGGGCTTCGTTGCTTCTGAGCTAGATGGCTGCTTGTTTACCTTCAAGCATTTAAGACCCCAAATGCTATATATTTTGATAGCTGAGCACCATCAGCTTTCTTCACCACTTTTCTTCATGCATACATTTGTCTTGCGATAACGTCGAGAAGGTGAGCATGCTGGATTGCCAGTTTAATAGAACAAAGTGTTCTTGCATGGAGCTAGTACTTGATTGGAAGCCCAATGTCCATCTGCTGCCTTAAAACTGAACCCATAAACATATGCACGTAGATATATTTCCCCATTATCATATATAAATCTATTTACCTGTATACATACCTGTATTTGGATCTATATAAATGCTTTTTGCATCCTAGTTCTTTCCTCTGTTTCCTTTTACTTTCCTCTTGTCCCCTATCATGCTCAGCCTTCATTTGGGTTTCTGTAATTTCTCTTGGTTACCTTACCTTTGATCAATCCCCACCAGGCCTCTCACATCCTCCTTGCCACTGATTTTAGATCACTGTTATTTCTTTGTCCCTGGGCTCATCAATACCATCTCCTTTCTCCCTCTTTCTCCTCTCTCATATGCCCCTAGAACCATTGGTCTCCTTGTTTTCTCCTCACAACTGATCATCCATCCTATCCTATCTAAATAGACCCATAGAGATAATAAAATGCACAAAAAACAAGACATAGCACAATGAATCAACAAAAGAGAACAAAATGACAATTATAACAAAAAGAAAACAATGTCCAGAAAAAACAGATAAATAAAAAAATAATAATAAAACTGCAAATAGTTTGATGTCTGTTGACCTCTAGGAGTGACCTCTGGTCAAGTCTGATGGGGATCCATTCCCTGACCCCAAAGTTTATCCTTGGCACTTCCTCAGGATCTCCATGCTCTGCTTTCCCTGCTGCTCTGCTGCGTGCCCTTAGTGTTTTCCTCTGTGTGGTAGGGTCAGACCCGGTACAGCCCTGACACTGTGTCTCCAGTGTTTCCCCCATAGAGCCCTGGGTCAGCAAGGGACATTGTGTCTCATAGAAGAGCTGGCCATTTGATCCTTTCTGTGAGTTGGCTGTTCTGAGTGGGAAGATTGTCCCCAACGTGTAGTGGTCCAGGATGCCCTCCACTCTCTCCTCCTCCATCCTCATTTGCTCTGGTCAGACATGCCCTTCTCCCCTGGGCTTCAGTGCTGTCCTCTAAAGTAAATCTTTCTGGAGAGGGGCAGCTGTCCTCATGGTTGAGATTATGACTTGGCCCTTAGACCCCTCCACTGGCTCTCCATTCCGTGCAGTCACTCTGCATTCATATCCTGGAACTGGGGGTTTAAGTCTGGTCCCGCTTTCCTGTGGCGATATAAGCAATACCCTCCCCTTAGGTGGGTTAGTGCCCTGTTCCCCACTGCACATTGCTATCTCCCCCTCCCCACCTTCTTTGTTGACTATCATAAGTAGCCCTGGATTTGGTCTGGTCCCCACCATATTAGCTGGACCAAACCCAAGAAATTTTTATATACAGTAGCATTTTCCCTATGCCAACTTGAATTTTGAAAAAAATCTTATCCTAGCAGACTCATGCTGTACTTGTCCTTTTGCACTTGGCTTACTTCACTTAGCATGATTTCCTGCAGTTCTTCCCATGTGGGTTCATTTTCATTGCTTTTAAGCAGTTTGATAATGACGTCCCTTGCTGTTATTTTTTTGGTTTAGATTTTTGTTTATATTCTCAAATGTACATATTTGTTTTTATGTTAACACATAGAATATTTTGCTTATTAAAAGTTTTATTTAAAAAAAAATTCCAGCACTATACTTAAAGCTGCCCCACTGTTCACTGATGTTCTTTTCTCTCTTTTATTTTATTTTATTTATTTTATATTTGGGCATCACTGCCCTCTGGTGTTCGTGGGAGCTACCCATTGCTGCTCCTGAGAGCCGCCACTGGATTCGAACCACCAAGCCCACAGGCTGCAGTCCTGCACTCAACGCCTTATGCCACAGGGGCTCAGACCTCTTTTCTCTCTTTTAAAACAATGGATTTTTCTCTGTATGTTTCAGTTTAGAAAACTTCTGCTATGTCTGCAAGCTCATTAATTTATCTTCATCAGTGTCTACTTTGATGTTAACATCCTCCAATATACTTTTCAAACATTGTAGCTTTCACCCTTATTTGTTAGGTTGGGGCATTATTATATCATCAATAACTCTACTTATGTGTTTGAACATGAGCCACACAAGCATTCTACTGCTTTCATGTTCTGGGTCCCAGGAGCCCTGGTCACTCTGTGGCTTAGCCTGTGGGTTGCTAAGTGCAAGGCCAACTCTTCAAACTCACCTGCTGCTCTGAAGGAGAAGGATCTAGCTGTCTGATTCTGTAACAATGTATAGCTTCAGACATGGCAGATAGGTCCCTATGAGTTGGATTCAAGTCAACGGTGATAGGCATTCATATTTTAATATCTGTCTGTTTTGGGTCAACTTTGAATGATGGTTTCTTTCTTTCTTTCTTTCTTTTTTTTTAAACTATGGCTCCTTTTTTTTTTTTTTTAATATAGTTCTCTGAATGTCTCCTGGTAATTTGTTGTTTGGATTCCACTGCATATTTTATCCTATTGAATGCTCAGCTTTTTGAATTCTTAAAGTTAGTCTTGAGGGCTGTTGTTGGTGTTAGGCATTAATGAATGATTTCCAACTCACAGTGAACTGTCTTACAGCAGAATGAGACACTACCTAGTTCTATGCCATTCTCACACTCATGGTGGCATATCGCTGTTTTTTGTTTTTGGCATCACTGCCCTCTGGTGGGAGCAGGAGGCCCAGCCTTGCTCCTGCAGAGCTGCTGCTGGATTTGAACTGCCAACCCAGTATGCCGCAATCCCGCACTCAATACCATGCCACCGGGGCTCAGTCCCGGTGGGGTATCGTTAACATAGGTTCAAACAGCTATTTCTTCCAAATCTCTCTTTAGAATTTGTTAGGTGAGTTCAGAACAATGTTTAATCTCCACAACTAGGGTAAGTCCATTCTGTGCACCCTACCCCAATACTCTATGTATTATGAGGTTTTTAAGTCTTCCTGTGGGAACAATAATTTTTCTCAGCCATGGAGGAATACTCCTTTATTTCATCTTTTCTGGTAGTTCTTTGTCAATTTAGTCCTGGTTAGCTTCTTAGACACATGTTCTGTTCAGAGCTTAGTTGACGCTTCTATGAGAGTCTGTATAGAGCTCTGGAGTTCTTTCTCTTATCTGGTATATCTGTCTCCTGAGATTCGTGGCATTTGTCTCTTCAACCAAGAATTTGCTTCACTCCACCTGGGTTCTTCTTTCTTCTACCATGGATTGGAAATCTTCTCAAGACAGGAAATCGGGACTACAGTAGAAGTCCGGTACTGTACCGCATCAGGACTCAATCAGATTTCAATGTGAAAGGTCAAAAAAATTTTGTATTGGAATTCAAGCAAAACATCAGAATTCAAGCCAACACATGTGATCCTGTTTAAAAAAAAAAAGCAGTTCATGTTTTGGTCACTCAGCAATTTGCCATTGTTAGCATGCATTGTTTAAACTTCTTGCAGCTGTGTTCCAAGTGTTTACCTATACTTTTCTTAGTTTTTGTGGCTTTCTGTCCTGTTTTTAGATTAAAAATATGGGCCCTAAAAACGTTTTTCTTTGAAAGAATCATCATGATAAGAAACTGGTTAACTGATGGTAATTCAGTAAAATCTTTTAGAAAACAGTTAAGGAAACACCAACAGCAGACCACATTAGACAGGTGATTTTTTTTTTTAAGAGATAGCCTGTTAGGTCCTAGTAAGAAAAGGGCAAGGAAGAGGGGCCAGGGGGAAACCTCCTGGAAAGCAACTACCAGTTGATTTGATGGAAGAGTATTCCCCGTCCTAACAATGACTCTCTCTCCACACTGCCTCTCCATACCTGGGTCCACAGATCCAGATTCTCATAAACTCAAGGTATGGACCATACTGTAGTTGTTATAAATTTTTTAAATGTCATGTTTCTTATTGAAATTCTATTATTTAACTCTTAACTTATTTACTTTGAAAATTCTGACGTTTTGGGGCTGAGCCCTAGTGGCGTAAGTGGTTGAGTGCAGAACTGCAGCCCGCAGGCTTGGCAGTTCAAATCCAGCGGCAGCTGGGTAGCGCCCACGACCACCAGAGGCAGTGATGCCCACACAAAAAAAAAAAAAAAAAAAAGAAAATGAAAATTCTGACGTTTTGTATAAAAAGGCAAGGTGAGAGTAACAGCTTGGTGTTTGAGAATGGATTAGTCGGTTTTCAGTTATTTCTTTTTTTCCCTGCCCCCCCTTCAGTTATTTCTTATGAGAAAAAATGGATTCAGAACTTGACCGTGTCATATTTTGATGCTCCTTCTAGAACGGATTAGCGTCAAGGTCAGAGACTCTACTGTATTCCTGAGTTATCTCATTTGCTTTCTCTTAAGTAGCCAGTGTGTGTGTTTCCTGCTATATGATGTCCCTAAGAACAGTGTTGAAAAATGGGGAATTCAGGATAGATGATCCCTTCAGGACCAGTGGTGAGAGCAGTGATACTGGGGGGCAGGAGGGAGGGTGGAGTGGAAGGAGGGAACCAATGGTCGGGATCTACATATGACCTTCTCTCTGCAGTATGGACAGGGGGCAAGTGGGTGAAGGGACACATCAGACAGAGTATGATATGAAAAAGTAATAACACTTTGTAAATTATTAAAGGTTCCTGGGGGAGGGGAAGTAGGGAGGGAAGGAAACTATGGGGAGTTGGTACTGGGGGTCTAAGAGGAGGGAGAATGTTTCGGGGGTGATGATGGCAACAGGTGTGCAAATGTGGTGTGCAAACAATTGATGTGTGTGTGTTGATCATGATGGGAGTTGTATGAAACCCCAATAAAATGATATATAATAAAGTGTTTCACATATTCTATATGGATCTTCTGGTTTTTCCTTACTGATGTGTGTGTTAGAAGGAAAATCTAATTGTTTTCACTAGTACATTTTGGCCTAAAGTAGAAATCTCTGATTCTTTATAATACGACTAGAGTTCTAGAGTTCTCTTTCTAAAGGACAAATATGATGGCCATTTCTGTTTCTGTGGTTCCCCATTGTATTTCATAGGAATCCTTTATAATTTCACTTTGCCCTTCATTTTAGATTTTCTTAATGCTCTTTTTTATTTTCCCCAAGTTTCAATTGAACTGAATTACTTTCCTTTCCCTAACTACTCTCTGAAGGTCATTTCCTTTCACACTAATCATCCAGGGTTAAACATTACTATCTTCTAAGCTATTTTTGACCTTTTATTTTGTTGCTCAGAATTGATTATGTCTTTATTTGTACTTTTACTAACCTTGAAATGCTTTATTATAAAACTTATCAGGCTGTTATAGTTACTGGATGTATAAAGGGCTCCAGAAACTTCACTGAAAAAAATCCCATGGTCTTTTAATTTCACTTTTTCCACAAATGTTTTGAAGCCCTCTCATACATCTCTCTTGTGACAAAAGGGACAAAGTCTTCCTTATATTTTATCACTTTATTATTTAACACTATGGCTGGCACATAACACATTGAATAAATTAATGAAGAGTTGTAATAGTGAGTCAGACGTATCATATTATGTATGAAAGGATAAGCCTTTTGTTGTAGTGTTTCTCAACCATACCTTTGATGACTTCAAATCAGTTCAGTCATAGCTGATGGAAGCAATGGCAGTGTATATGCTGCATAACAACCAAATCTCTTGTGTAGCAGATTTAAGCCTAAGTAGAAAGCATACAGCAATGTCCAGTTCAGAGATGACTCCTGACTGTTGTGCTTTGACTATGAGTGGCCACTATTTGAGTGTAGGGCACTGTTGCCCATTTCCTACTACAGTCAAATCTGTATGCGAGAGAGCTGGTTGCATTGCAATGTGCACATAATTCTTTTTTTTTGGGGGGGGGCATCACTGCTCTCTGGTGGTGGGAGTAGGAGGCCCAGCCCCACTGCTGGAATTGAACCTCCGTCCCAGTGGACCGCAGTCCCGTGCACAACCACTACGCCACCGGGGCTCAGCCTGCACATTATTCTTTTATTGGGGACTCATACAACTTTGATCACAATCTACCCATACATCCATTGTGTCAAGCACATTTGTACATATGTTGCCACCATCATTTTAAAATTGTTTCTTTCTACTTGAGCACTTGATATCAGTTCCTCATTTCTCCCCCTCTTTCTCCCACCCTCCCTCCCTCATGAATCCTCAATAACTTAGAAATAATTATTATTTTTTTCCTGTCTTACACTGACTCATTTCTCCCTTCACCCCTTTTCTGTTAATCTCCCCTGCAAGAGGGTTGTATGTTGATCATTGTGATCTGTTCCCCCTTTCTCTCCCCACTTCCCACTTACACTTTTGGTATTGCTACTGTCATTATTGGTTCTGAGGGGCTTATCTGGTCTGGATTCCCTGTGATTCCAGCTCCTATCCATACCCATGTACATGCTCTGGTAAAGCCAAATTTGTAAGGTACGGGGGACATGACAGTGGGGGGGGGGGCATTCAAAAACTAGAGAAAAGTTGTATGTTTTGTTGGTGCTCTCCTGCACCCTGACTAACTCGTATGTTCTTTGTGACACTTCTCTAAAGGGATGTCCAATCGTCTACAGAGCAGCTTTGCGTTTCCTCTCCACACTCCCCGTCATTCACATTGATGTGATTTTTTTTTGTTCTGGTTCTTTGATGCCTGATACTGGACCCCTTTGACACCTCGTGATCACAGGCTGGTGTGCTTATTCCATGTGGGCGTTGTTGCTTCAGAGCTAGATGGCCGCTTGCTTATCTTCAAGTCTTTATGACCCCAGACACTCTAGCTTTTGATAGCTGGGTATCATCAACTTTCTTCACCACGATTGTTTATGCATCCATTTTGTCTTTCGTGACTTTGTCAGCAAAAGTGAGTATCATAGAAGGCCAGTTATTAGAACAAAGTGTTCAGGCTGAGCCCTGGTGGCGTAGTGGTTGTGTGTGGGACTGCGGCCCACTGGGACGGAGGTTCAAATCCAGCAGCAAGGCTGGGCCTCCTCCTCCCACCACCAAAAAAAACCCCCCAAAAAGAACAAAGTGTTCTTGCATTGAGGGAGTACTTGAGTATAGGCCAATGTCTTTCTGCTACCTTCATACTTTACATATAAATAGATATACATAGATCTATTTCTCTATCATTATATATATATTTACACACATATATATATATTTACACATGTACATGCCTGTATCTAGAACACTGTAAATGGCCTTTGCCTCCTCTTTCCTCTGTTTCCTTCTACTTTCCTCTTGTCCCACTATCATGTTCGGTCTTCATTCAGGTTTCAGTAAGTCCTCCTAGCTATATTGCCCTTGATCTAACCCCCACCAGGCATCAAATGATCTCCTTACCACTGATTTTAGATCACTTGCTGACCCTTCTTTCTGGGTTTGTGGAAACCCCCTTTCTTGTGTCTATCAGCCAACCAAACTGTTTTGAAGCAGTTCAAGCACCCATTTTTAAGCTATGCATTAGAAAAAATTCTGAAAATTTTCTGATGCTTAGGTTCCAAGAGTCAGGAGACTTGGTGGCACAGTAGTTACAAACTTGGCTATGATCTGTAAGAGTAGTCATTAGAAACCACCAGGCTCTCTGTGAAAGAAAGACAGGGTTTTCTACTCTTGCAAAGAGTTCCAGTCTCAGAAATTCAAACAGGTAGTTCTATCCTACCCTACAGGGTGCCTATGAGTTGACATAGGTTCTATGGCAGCAGGGTTGGTTTGGATTTTAGGTTCTGAGAAAAAGTAGATATTCCAATAATATGAGTATGGGTTTCAGATATTAGTATATTTGAAAGCTAAATAAATGAATAAACAATAGAACCAAAACTGAACTCACTGGCATCAAGTTGATGGTGTCTCAGAGGGACCCTATAGGGCAAGATAAATGTGCCCCCTTTGAGCGTCTGAGAATGAAGCTCTTTATGGGAGTAGAAAACCCCATATTTCTCCTCAGAGTGGCTGGTGCTTTCCAACTGAAGCTCAGCACTTCAACACGTGACCACTACACCACGACGGACCTTGAAAGTCACTTTAGTGGTTCAAACGTGCACTCAAAATGGAGAAAGTCTATTTATTTAGGGTATTATTTTGTTATGCTTTCATTGGAGAGTAATTTATTTACCATGAAACTACCCCACTTTTTGTCATTGACATAATTCTCCCACCTGGCAACTCCATGTGTGCTGAGTAGTACTATGCCAAAGAACTCTCTTTTCTCCTCCTCCTCCTAATCATTTTAGATTTTTTTATAACAATTCATTTATACAGTTGTTGCACTCATCATTCGCTTTTCACTTGAGCCTTTGGTATCTGCTGGGATTTTCTAAGTAGCTACCAGCCTTGTCTTTTTAAGGAACACAGGGTGGGTGGGTTTGAACCCTCAAATTATTGGCCAGTGGTCAAGCAGTTAATTGTATGCATCACCAAGGGCCTCTATTGAAAGTGTACCACCCAGTAATTTTTATTACATTTGAATGTGTAGGCACCATCATGTACAGATTTAGAATTTTTTCCCTCAAATTTCCCTCCTTCCCACTCCATTTTCTTCCAAGTCTTTTGCAAATCTCTATTTTCACCCCATATCCAGCCTCTACCCTAGGAAACCAGGGATTTACTTTGGTCTCTCTAAATTTAACTTTTCTGAATATTTTCATACAAGTGGAATTATACAATATGTACTTTTTACCTCTGACATATATTCAATATTTCATTCCTTTTCACTGTAAAATGATAGGTTATATTGTTAAAAATATAGTATACTTTACCTCTTTACCAGTTAGTAGAAATTTGGATTATTCTAAATCACTGGCTATTTTGAACAATGCAGCTATAAACATTAGTAAGCAAAACTTTGTGTGGGTTTATGGAACTGAGCAAACTGATTTTCTGTGTAATAGATTTTTTCCTGGAAGTTCTTACCTTCTGTCTCTTTGAAGATGCTATCCCATTGTCTTCTGGCCTCTATTGTTTCTGGTGAGAAGTCAGATAGTGTTTTGGGTGTTTTTTCATGGAAGTGATGTTATTTTTCTTTTGGTATATGTTTTTGGCTGATTTATTTAGTATTGAAATTGTTTTTCACAGTGTACTCCTGACTTTAGGAAGAGAAATGATGTTTCCTCATTTCTTCATGCTAGAAGTCAACTCTTACCATTAGAATTTCAAAAAAAGATGGAAACGTGTGTTTTTCCTTTCTTCTGGGTATTTGTTCAGTAGTTCTCACCAGTGAGTGGTATTCAAATAGTGCAATTACTATTAAAATGAAGCCTACAGGCACTTTTCCTAATGGCTCCCTCAAATATTATTGCTAATTTTTGACACTTCTGATAAGATTTTGGCTTTGGCCTATTTGAATTCTGTTCTATATTGTTAACATATTTTTGAACTGCATGATTATGAATATTCTACCATGGCTTCCATTCCCTTCCTGCCCCACCCCCCAAAAAACACACGCAACCCTTGTGGAAGATTACTTTGTGTTGTAATAGAGAAACTGGCCTCTTATCTCCACTTGTTTTACTGACAGAAGTATCTATCTGACTTTATCAGTCCCTTAGTTTTTATTTGACATGACAGAAATGATAATATAGACAAGAAACAAAGCTATTGTGCCAATTAACCAAAGAGGTCAGATTCAGGATCAGAAACCTAGTAAAACATCTCTATAGCTTTCATTTCCATTTGTTCAACATTTTTAAATGGGAAGAGAGATGGAGTAAATTGTAAATTCATTACTTACAGTCTGTATGGGAACTGCGAAGAAGTGGGTTGAGGGTAAATGTGTTGAGAGAGAGAAGGGGCAGAATCTGTGGGTAAAATTCGTGAAGTTGTCAAAAGTAGAAATATATATTTTTTAATGCCCAAGGAGTTAAAAGTCAACATATTTTTATAGTATGCTAGTGATTGTGGTGTTGGGCTGCTCATTGAAGGTGTGGTGGACCCAACCCTCCAGCCAAACAGAAGGAAACGTGCTTCCTTCAAGATTTCAGCCTCCAAAATCCTGCTCCTCCCTACTGGGTCCCAATGACTTAGAACTGACCCAATGTCAGTGAGTTATCATTCTAGTAAGCACCATTGATTAGACATCAGAGGGTAATAGGAAAAGACTGGGGTTTCCAGTCACAAATATCTGTTTAAACTCCTGATCGTACTACTTGCTTCCTTTGTGGCCTTAGTTAAGATGAGTTCTAAAATCTGTAAAATGATTGGTGTTAGGATTATAAATGGAACAGTATGTAAAGTGGGTGATCGGATGATAGATAGGGAATGCTGTTTGTGATGAATAAGTTCATTTATCACAGTCATCTCTTGAACATAGTAAACCACTCCATTTGTATTCAAGATGCTTATCTGGAGGTGCATCTAATCTTGAGCCAATTGATTGGGGAAATCATTCTCATACCTTTTGTGGTAGCAAAATTCCACCAATTTTATTGGTCAATGATTATTGGGTGGTTATTGCCAAAGGAGTTGAAAACAATAATTGGGAAAGGGATACTCTCTTCAACAAATGGTTCTAAAAGAAATGAATCTCCATTTGCATAAAAAAGTAACTGGACATGAGCCATATATAAAAATCAACTCAAGATATATTAGAAACCTAAATGTAAACTACAGGGCTTTAAAGGGTGAACTCAGTAATATATAGTAGTTACCCAATGATCGGTCAACCACAAGGTCCACAGTTCAAAACCTCCAGTTACTCAGCAGGAGAAAGACAGGGCATTCTACTTCTGCAAACTTGCAGTATCCAAAACTCACTGGAGCGCTTCTACCATGTCCTCTGGGGGCGCTGTGAGTCAGTATAGACTCAATGGCAGAGTGAGAGCCAACAGAATCATCAAAGAGAAAAGTGGGACAAACTTAAGGGTCCTTTTGGAGGACATACACAAATTACCAAATATCACACAGGGAACACACAGAGTGGAAGCCAGAATGGATGACGGGGACCTGTTAAATGTGACTCAAGTCACATCAAAAGACTTCATCAAAAGTGCAAAATGAGAGCCAACAGAATGGGGAGAGAATCTTTAGCAATGAAACAGCAGAAAAGGAAATGGTTACTAAGATATATAGAATTCTGCAAAAACTTAATAAAAAATCCAATTAAAATGGACAAAGGACATGAATAGACATTTCACAAGGGATGACTATCAAAGGGACTATGACTAACAAAGAATTGAGGAACTACTCACAGTCCCTAGACACCTGGGAGATGCAAAGCAAAACAATGATGAGATAATATTTTATATGCAAAACAATAGCTCCCTTAAAAACAAGCAAATAACAAAAATTCCACAAAACAGCAAATGCTGGAGAGGGAGCAGACAAATGGGGACTCACATACTGCTTGTGGGACTAGTGTCCATGAACCATATTAAATCACTCCCTTTCTACCATTCTCATATGATGTACCAATACCTTTGCTGGGAAAATACTCCAAAGAAATACAGACATACATGAACGTCTGTATGCTCTTTCATGGTCATCACAGCAGTGCACAATAGACAAAGCTGAAAGCAGCCCAAATGTCCATCAGGAGAGCAATGGATAAAGAAATTCTGGTACATACACATCATGGATTACTGTGCACCCCTAAAAAACAATGAAGAAACTGTGAGAAGCCTCATGATATGGATGGGTACGGAAAGCATTATGCTGAGTGAAGTGTCAATCACAAATGAACAAATATATTATGAGCCTACTATTATAAGAATAAATGCCAAGAGAAAGGCAGGCTTCTGCTCTCAGATCATATACTCTTCTTATCTGTTGTCTAAAGCAACCAGGTGGTGAGCCTGCCTGGTGCCTCTTTATATGCACATCCTTTTTTTTGTTGTTTGTTTTTGAGGGGCATCACTGCCCTCTGGTGGGAGTGGGAGGCCCAGCCTTACTCCTGGAGAGCTGCTGTTGGATTTGAATCACCAAACCAGTGGGCTGCAGTCCTGCACTCAACCACCACACCCCCGGGGCTCAGCCTATATGCATGCACATCTTAAATCCACTTAGAGCGGTGGTTCAGAACCTTCTTAATGTCTTGACCCTTTATTATAGTTCCTCATGTTGTGGTGACCCCCCAAATATAAAATTATTTTCATTGCTACTTCACAACTGTAATTTTGTGAGTCATGAATTGGGCAACCTATATGAAAGGGTCATTTGACACCCCTTCTCCCCAAAGTGGTTATGACCCACAAGTTGAGAACCACTGACTTAGAGGTAACCTTACCTCACCAGTGGTCAATTTTTCAGACTTTGGGGAGAAAAAAAATCATTCAGTTGCTTCCAGTTTACTCCAAATCAACAGACACTTCTACAGAGTGAAAAGTGAACCTTATTTGACATTTGAGTCAAGATTCAGAGAGAGGGGGGCATGTATATCTCAGAATAGGTGTTTATATTTCTATTCATAGGCAAACTGGGTAGCAATCTGCCATCCAGAAAAAAAATCACTTAATACTTTTATAGAACACAAGGGGAGCTCATAATTGGTACTATGATTCTAATTGGACGCTTGACCTACTTGCTAGCTAGCCCATGGTGACCCAGGCTGTGTGAATACTGGGTCTGTAGACTCAGTCCTTTTGAGGGGAACCACATTTTTCATAAGTCACACCAGAAGAATTCAATGTGGAAACCCTACCTAGTGAAAAGGGCTTTATTCGAATCTCACCTGTGGTAGACTGAAGGCATTGACATACACTCCTTTGGACTTAAGGAGAAAAGCCTTACTGTGAGAAGGAACAGAGGACTGCTGTCCAAGATTATGGACTTGGTGGTCATTGGACTTTGGTCTGGATATCTTGTTTTCAGGGAGCTCAATGAATGGTGGCCCGGGACCAACTATTGATCTATTGTTTTAATGTCTTCATTGCATTCTTATGACATGTATTAGTTTGATATGCATGGTTCTGCCTTTGGGAATGAGTGTTACTGAAAATTTTGCCCATCATCAGACCTCATTGTTTGTATACACAGTGTCTAGTCACTTAAGAGTCTAATTTGGGCAAGTCAGCAACTCATACATTGTGGTCTGAAGCCAGCAATAATTTCCTATTCTCAACATTGTCTTATATTCTACCCAACTGGCTAAATTCATGACACTATCAAGAGAATCAACTTATGCCCTAGGGGGATGATTTATGATGTTCTCTATCATCAAATGGTAATGAAATCTCAAAAGTGAATCAGAGACATATATGAACCTTAAATCAGGTGTGCTCACACTTTTTCAGCATGTGAGTTACTTGCAAATGATCAAGTCAAAATTATCTACCAACTATAACAATGCAAAGATACATTTATTTTATTTATTACATTTATTTATTAAATACACTGAAAATTTTTTATATGTACAACATATGCTTATGTACCTTGCTTAACGGCATGAGTCCATATTGTACACACAGCACAATTAACCATGTACGGTTTTGTCATTTCCTGAGTTTACACTGATGACTTGCACTGAATGGAATGAACCAGGGATGCATAGTCTGGATAGGACAGTAGCTGCTGACAGCCAGCCTCAAGCACACTTCCAAATGATCATCAGTCATGGTGGAACAGTACTTGAACTTAATGATCTTTATGTGGGGAAAAGACTGGCTCACAGAAATAAGTAGAATTGAATAATGCAGTCAAGGAGGTAACACATTTTCTCATGTTTGGGTATCTTCCCTCTGCGACTAAGTTTTAGAACTGTTCATGCGCTCTGGACTTCAGCTGAATGTCGGCTATAGTGTCAAAATCTCCCATTCCCTATGAAAGTGATGCATTTTTGTCTTTTTACTCGGTCCAACTCCCCACTCATTTTAATGCCCTTTCTTATGTTTAAGAGAGAAAAAAGGGGCTGAGCCCCGGTGGCATAGTGACTGAGTGCGGGACTGAAGCCCACTGGTTTGGCAGATCAAACCTAGTAGCAGCTCTCAGGAGCAGGACTGGGTAGCTCCCACGACCACCAGAGGGCAGTGATGCCCCCCCCCCCAAAAAAAGAAAAAAGAACAAGGTCTAAAATTTGGCGATAACTTACTAGCTTATCACTTTTGTTGCACTTAGTGCATTTTTTTGTGCATGCTTTTGACACCTAAGATAGCATGTGATTGGCTGCACTGTGTATCAACTAAGTGATGGGATTGATGATAGACTTATGTCTATTTTATTAAATCCCATGCAATCTACCCCGCTACATTTGCATTCAACTATTAGACTGTTATCAACGTATAGAGCACACCTGCCTTAGATATATGGATGGATTCTGGCCTCACACTAAAATTCTAGCTCCAATCTAAGAAAAATTAGTTCTAATGACATGACCCTGTTCAATGCTCACCCTTATGAAGATATCACTAAAGAAATGGATGCTATTGCAAAGTGTGGTGAAGAAACCAGACAGACCCTATCAGAAAGAATGGTGTCTGGGGTCTTAACAACTTGTTTTCAACAATCAGCCACTTAAGGAAGGTGCCAATTAAGTCCACATGGAAGAAGTCTACCAGTCCAGGTGACTCAAGGATTATACATGATAAAATCCAAATCTGAAGAAGCAAATGGTCTCACTTGTGAACACTGTTAAGGGTGAAAGGGAAAGCTTCCAATCCATTTGTCGTCTCTTCATATGGAGTAAGTTTCCTGCATTCCCCTCTGATCTCAGTCTAAGGATGACTGTGAACAGCTTTGCTATTAGACAGAGAGCATGTGAAATTGATTTTGGCAGATGCCACTACGTTAAATTATAATGCTATCATTTGATATCCCTTTTGATCATTTGAAAGTTGTTTGCATTTTTAAAATGTTTTCTGTGTTCCTTTCTATTGGGGTGTTTCTTTGTCTAGCCATTGTTGTTTGTTTCCTTCCAGTGTGTGTTTTATATGACTTTCTGTACATGGAATCTAAGGTAGATAGGTTTATAGAGATAGTAACTGGACGAATACTTGTGTAGGGGCATGACAGAGAGGTTGGGGGGGGCAGGGATAGAGAGCTGAAAACAATGAATACAAGGAGCAAATGTTCAGAAATTATTATGGTGATTATTGCATAAATCTGAATACGAATGAAAGGTTAAGTTGTATAATCTGTGAAGTACATACCAATAAAACTATTTGAACAAAAAAGAAAAAAAATTGAATGTTCTTAGGTCAGCAGAGAATATTTGAAAATTGGATTGTTTTCTATTTTATTTTTTGGGTTTAACAAAGTTTTAACATCAGTGTTTGCATCAGATTGAGAGTTTTTACATTATACTTTCATTCCTCTAGGAAAATGTGATTACTTTTTAAATTGTTGTTTTCTTTTTCCTTAAAGTATCATGTATGTGCTCAGGGAGAACATTGATGAACGCTAAACAAATGGAAAGCAATTAGAAAGTGCTTAGAGGTACTACACCCACCACTGTGGAATTGCAAATTAACTAAAGTATCAATAGTCATAATGTTAATGTTTATGAGCACTGCTTAAAAAGTATTTGAAGGTAGAGCCTTATTTAGGAATATATTCTAAGCATAGATGTACATATATATGTATATGTAAATAGCTATCTCTCACCTTATGAGATAGATTCCCAACGAAGCTGCCCTCAATATGATTTTTCATAAACAAATCCTAATGCTCAATGCATCCCATTGATAAAAATTGAAATGTCTTTGGTGGAAGATAATGAAACTGTGACGCAAACACTGATCTGGAATTTGTTAATAAAGTTTTTGTTCAACGATAATTTGTGAATGATTTTATATACCTTTATGTACAGTGATTGGCTGCTATCTGAAAGACCAGTGGTTCCTGTCCATTAACTGCTTGGAATTGGAGAAGATACACTGTTCTGATTCCATAGAGATTACAACTTTGGAAAACTTATGAACAATTTTACTATTTTCTGTAGAATCATGAGCCTGATTCAGCTCCAAAGATTTTTTTCATTTGTTTGTTTGCTTCAACTATGTAAGAGGGCTTCAAAAAGTTTGTGGGAAATTCCATTATATTTTAATTCCAGTTTTCCAAGAACTTTTTGAAGTCCACTCATATTGTGGCTTGGGATACAATGCTCGATCAGACACTGGTTTTAAAGGATTACCTTTAAAAAGGATTACCTTGGATTTAGAGAAACAGAAAAGTAAGCAAGGAATTTAGACAACATTTGATATTATGAAACTATGCAGAATACTATAGGCAAAACTACAGAGACTACCAAAACTGTGGCAAAGACATGCTTCTGCATGAGATTTAATCTAAGCTAAGGATAGACACAAGAAAGAGCAAAGAATGAGCTAGAGGTTAATGTAGGGGTGGTTGTGATGGTGGTGGATAAAGATTTCAATGTGAAAAACCCTGTAGGGAAATTATATGTTGTCATAGGTGGTGTGTTAGTCTGGGTAAACTAGAGGAACAAATTTGTGGAGACTCATATGTGAATAAGCTTTATACACAAGATCAATTTGATATAGAGAAAACAAACCAACCCTTTCTACATTAAGTCCATAAGTCCTACATTAGTCCATAAGTCCGATACCAATTTATAAAGTCCTCTTCAGACTCATGAAACACATGCAGTGATGCTAGGTGCAGGAAGATCACAGGCCAGTGAGTGCAAACTCATATGGATGCAGAGGCCTTGTAAACATCTCAGTGCTGGCAGGGGTCTCCATATGGCTCTTCCTGTTCCCAGGGCACAGGGTCTATCAGTGTAGTATTATGTGTCTTATCAACAAAGCTTCTCTCAAGAAATGAGGAGAGAGAGAGAGAGAGAGAGAGAGAGAGAGAGAGAGAGAGAGAGAGAGAGAGAGAGAGAAAGACTCTCCTCCGCCTCCAAGGAGGAAATGCAGGAGTTCCCAGAATCCTCAGGAGAAGACCATGCCCACCCATTGTCCATGATCTGATTGACAGACTAGACTCCACCCCTTCACTCTTCAACCTTTCAAGTCCCCAATTGACACCAGATTATGTAACTACCACAGGGCATCCTAATGAGTTGAATTTGACATAAAAATAACAGTAGTTGTTTCAGTTTCTTTCTTGCTTTGCTAAACAGGTATTATTCTATTGACGATGTACACAGTATACCAGGGAAATAATGACTCTAAAAATTAAATCACTCAACGAATTGCGCTGTACCACAGGCTGCAGGTACAATCCATGAGGGAAGTATAACAGACCCTGACAGAAGTGGCACAGACAAGGCAGCTTTGAAAAATAACATGCACAACTTGTGATGTCCCTGTGTGCCTCCTGTAGGGTCCAGATCACAAATTTCCTCTTCCTGGAGGCCGGGTTTATTGTACAGCGAGGACACTTAGTGCAGCAATGAAGGTTCTAGCACTAACCAGAGATTTGAACTAGGAATAATTGACTCAATGGCAGTGAGGTGTTTTGGAGCACCTACCCAGTTAGTTCTGCTAAGTATCCCAGACACACTTGCTACAGATGCCCTGTTCAATGTTTGGACTGAAAAGAGTTCTCCAGAAAGAGGTCATAAAAATGCATATGATTGTACCAAGTCCTCAAGCCAGAAAACTTGCCCAAAGTAACAAACATTTAATGTCAATTAAGATAATAGGGCTATCCAAAAGTGTTCACTTTGTAAGCTCAAAGAAATCCTGCTACCTCTGATATCCATTTCTAGATCTTTCCCACAGGCGTCTATTGTTAAATAAATGTCTTAAGGGCAATTTTGACTTTCTCACCTTTTACTCACCCCCATGTTGGAAAAGACTTCAATTGACATGCAAATCATATTTTATGACCTTGGGCCTAGAATTCACTTATGTTGGCATTTAGGTTTTCCAGATTAATTCAGTTTCTGAAGTTTGAATTTAATTTTAAAGGTGTACATTTTATTTTTGTTGCAGTTTTCTAGTTACTCTTAAAGATACACCTACATTTTCAGTTTAGTTAGTAATTTTAAAAAATGACATGACATTTTTGGCTTCAACTCACTTGAGGAAACTCCAGAGGACAAGGACAATCTATTTTGCATACCTCTGTTTACTCTGCCACTGCTCTTTTCCTGATGATGACCTTTTGCTATTTCTTTTCAGTGTCAAGGATTTCCTTTAGCTATTCTATCTTGATAAGTCTTGGCAAAAATTTCTGTGCACTTTCCTTTATCTGAGAGTGTCTCATTTTCCTGGAATCCTTGAAGAATATTTTCATTCATCCCAGAATTCGAGGTTTTCGATTTATTTCCTTCAGCTTTTGTTGTCATGCCATTTTCTTCTGGTCTGTAGAGAAACCCGAGGATGTGACAGGTTGTTTTGGAGGTCGCCAATTCAAATCTCCGCCCCCCCCCCCAACCCCTCCTTGGGAGGAATGAGTTGCTGTCACTGTCTGCTCCCATCACGTTTTTTCAGCTTTGTACACCTTCTGTCCTATTGGCTCACTGTGAGTCAGAATTGGCTGGATGGTGGGAGTCTAAGGGCCTGATTTCCACAGTTCCTCATGCAAAAATCACTGGCATTTCAAATTATTTCCCACCGTGGCTAAGGTATCGTTTCACTCTGAGAGCTTTTAATATTTTGTTCTTTGTCTTCTGTTTTCCAACGTTGATAAACCTTGGTGTAGATGATTTTGGGTTTACCTTGTTGGGTTTACTTAGTTTCTTGTATCTGTAAATGTATGCCCTTTGTCAAATGAGGGAACTTTTAGATTATTTTAGTTTTTGATTGTACACTTCTTATTTCCTTTTGCCCTCCTTCTGAGCACTCCTGATGTGAATGTTGAATCTGTTGTGACAGGTAGCATTTCCGGAAGCTCTCTCAAACATTTGTTAAACATTTTCCCTCTGTGCCGCTCACTGCCGTCATTTCTATTGTTCTGTCTTCAGTGTCTTCTTTTGTCCTTTCCATTCTGCTGATAAAACCATCCATATGTGTGCATGTTAATTGTAAAATGTCACTTAGTTCTTATAAGAATACCTTCTATTTTTCATTTTTTGCTAACATGTCCGATTTTCATTAAAAAAGACATTTAAAAATCATTTTTGGGGTACATACAACTTTATCACAATCAATACATTCATCCATTGTATATCTAGCACATTTTTACATTTGTTGCCATCATCATCCTCAAGACATTTGCTTTCTACTTGAGCCCTTGGTATCAGCTCCTCATTCTGCCCCTACCCCCATGAACCCTTGATAATTTATAAATTATTATTATTTTGTCATGTCTTTCACTCTCTGACATCCCCCTTCACCCACTTTTCTGTTGTTTGTCCCTTGGGGAGGGGTTTATATGTAGATTCTTGTGATCAGTTCCCCCTTTCTACCTCACCTTTACTCCACCCTCTCTGTATTGCCATGCTCACCCTTAGTCCTGAAGGGATCATCTGTCCTGGATTCTCTGTGTTTTCAGTTCCTATCTGTACCAGTGTATGTGCTCTGATATAGCCAGATTTATAAGGTAAAATTGGGGTCATGATGGAGGGGGGATGAAGTATTAAAGAACGAGAGGAAAGTGGTATGTTTTATCATTGCTACACTGCACCCTGACTGGCTCATCTCCTCCTCATGACCCTTCTGTAAAGGGGATGTTGAGTAAAAGGCATTTTTATGGTGGCTGCTTTAAGATCCTTGTCAGTTAATTCTAACATCAGGGTCATCTCCATGCCAGTGAGATTATCTTTTCTCATTCAAGTTAAGACTTCCTTAGTTTTTAACATGGTGAATCATGTTTGATTGAATCTTGGACATCTTGTATGTTATGTAAAGGGCCTACAAATCTATTTAAATTGGACATGGCAGATGTCCTCTGTCACTGTACATCCAAGCGAAGGCATGACGCTTTGTTATTGTCATGTGTGTTTGTGGCGGGGGGTGTCTGGTTTCTCCTGACTGTCGTCATTGACTAAAGGTAAGACTAAAAACCAAACTCATTGCCATCAATTTGATGATGAATCATAGTGATCCTTATAGGACCGGGTTGACTGATCCTGTGAATTTCCAAAGCTAACTTTTTGTAAAAGCAGAAAGTCCCATCTTAGTCCCCCAAAGTTGCTGGTAGCTGGTGATTTCCTCCCACAAATCTGTGACCACAACGGGTCAGGTGCCTTATTATTCTTAGATGCAGCTGAGGATTCAGGCTCTTCACTTGGGTCCCCTGACACCAGTTAAGGTGGGTTTATTCCTGGCACTTGCCTCATGTCCTTGTTTCTTGTTGTACTTGCTCTGAAATAGAAAACCTTTAGACAATTATCCAAAACATCATATTTGAAATGGTATGACTACATCCCTACTCAGCACAGCGTAATGAGAAGCATAAACTACCTTCAATCAGGAGCAGCTATGAGGTTTTTGGTAATTGTCTAAAGGTTTTTCTATCTTTTTAGACTGTCCCCCCCCCTTTTTTTTTGGCTCAAGATAGCAGGCTTTTTCTTGATTTTTTTCTCCTTTTTCCTTTCTTGATATTTCTTTTGTCATCTCTGGCACTTAAAATGGCTTATACAATTTGCTTCTTTTCTTCTTACAGTTAATTAAAAATGACCTTAGAAGCTCTAGTGGTGAGACACGTTAAAGATTTTTACCTTCAAATTTGGAGGAAAACGCTGATACTCAGAACTTCCCAGAAATGTATTCTTTGTTGGTGTTTTTTTTAAATCATTGGCTGTTGAAACGTCATTCAATAATCATAAAGGGAGGTGGAGGGAGTGGGGAAGATGGGGAAATAATGTGGAGCTGATACCAGGGGCTCATATAGAAAGCAAGTGTTTTAAGAATGTTGAGTACAACGAATGTATAACTGTGCTTGACACATGGAAGGGTGGATGGATTGTGATGAGTTGTATGAGCTCCCAATAAAATGATTTAAAAAAAAAGGGAGTTGGACTAGCTGACTCCAAAGTCTCTCCCCACTCTGAAGTTCTGAGATACTCTGAAATCAACAACTGCAGATAGTCTTTCTTCTTCCTTTTTTTTGTTTTGTTTTTGGGCATCACTGCCATCTGGTGGCCATGGGCGCTACCCAGTGCTGCTCCTGAGAGCCGCTGCTGGATTTGAACCGCCAAGCTGGCGGGCCGCAGTTCCGCACTCAACCACTTACGCCACCGGGGCTCAGCCTCTTTTTTCTTTTTTTTAATATAGATTTTATTGGGGGCTCTTACAGCTCTTATAATATTCAGTACATCATTTGTATTAAGCATATTTGTACACATACTGCCACATTCATTTCCAAACATTTTCTACTTGAGCCCCCGGCATAAGCTCCTCTTTCCTCCTTCCTCTAGTCCTTCTTCTTTTTCTTTTTAAATTCCAGCTCCCCATCAGTCTTTCTTCCCTGGCGGAGTGAGCCATTGAGATACCACCGTAACCCTGTGGAGCCTGGTGATCCTTCAACAGAGTGTTTTCTGTTTTCCTTATTTTTCCAGGATCAAAGAAGGGTGAAAGGGATCATGAGGAGACCAACAAAAATAGAAAAAGCAGACATTTAATGTCTTAAGGGAGTCTGCTGTGTCCTTCAGCTTGCTTCTCTTGTGCAGCTTATGTGAAGACTAAGAGTCCTGGTTGTGCAGTGGGTTCCACAGTGGACTGCTAAGTGCAATGTCCACAGTGCAAAACCACAGACAGTTTTGGAGGAAAAGAGGAGACTTTCTATTCCTGTGAAGATTTACAGTCTCAGAATCCCACAGGGGCTGTTCCTTTCTGTCCTGTCGTTTCGCTTTGAGTCAGCATGCACTTGATGGCAAGGGGAGATGGTGTCTAAGGTTGATTCAGGTGCCCTTGTAAAGGAACGCTGCTGTGCAGTAAGTTTCACACTGGGTATTGACCAAAAGACCAGCCATTTAAACTCATCTGTTGCTATTTATTTATTTTTCTGGTTCAAGTCAGTGGTAGTGTTTTATTGATCCATCTGGACTTAAACAGAAATACATTAAACAGATTATGTATTTTTTTCTTGCTCCTTTGCTAATTTTTTAAAAAAATCATTTTATCAGGGGCTTATACATCCCTTATTACAATCCACACATACATATATTGTGCCAAGCACCTTCACATATCTCTGCTGCTATCTTTATTCTCAAAACATTTGCTTTCCATTTGAGCCCTTGACATCAGCTTTTCATCTATTCCCCTCCCTCCCCACGTCTCTCCCATGACCCCTTGATAATTTACAGATTATTATTATTTTGTCATATCTTACACTGCCAGACATCCCCACCATCCCTCCTTTGCTGTCTGTCCTCCAGATAGGAGGTTATGTATAGATCCTTGTTATCGGTTCTCCCCTTTCCCCCTCCTTCCCCTCCATCCATGTGGTAACTCCATTCTCACTACTGGTCCTGAGGGGTTCATCTGTCCTGGATTCCCAGTTCCCGTCTGTACCAGTGTACCTCTTCCAGTTCAGCTGGATTTGTAAGGTAGAATTGGGATCATGATAGTTGAGGGAATGAAGCCTTTAAGAACTAGAAGAAATTTGTATGTTTCATCATTGCTACACTGCATTCTAATTGACTCTTTCCTCCCTGTGATCCTTCTGTAAGGGGATGTCCAACTGCACACAAACAGGCTCTGGGTTCCCACTCTGCTCTCTCCTTCATTCATAGTGATGTGATTCTTATTGCTTGATACTTGCTCCCTTGAGCCCCTCATGATTACACAGACTAGTGTGCTTCTTCCATGTAGGCTTTCCTGCCTCTGTAGCACATGAGTGCTTGTTTACCATCAAGTCTTTAAGACCCCAGTCGCTTTATCTTTTCGTAGCCAGACATCATCAACTTTCTCCACCATGCTTGCTCTGCACCCACTTGTCTTCAGTGATCATATTGGGAGGGCGGGCACACTGTGATATGATCTTTGTTCTTTGATGCCTGATTCTTGATTCCTTCCACACCTCATGGTTGCACAAGCTGGTGTGCTCCTTCCATAGTGGACTTTGTTGCTCCTGATGGCCGCTTATCTGTCTTTAGAAGGAAGATGACGCTATTTGTTCTAAAAAGATTTACTGCCTCAGAAACCCCAAAGGGCAATTCTATTCTGTCCTCTAGAGTCCCTATTTGTTCGAATTGACATGATGGCAGTAAGTTTGGTTTCAATTTTTAACACAAATACTCTATACATCCTAGACTATACACAGGGAAAATACATTGGATTTTAAATAAAATAAGCATGCATACTAATTTATAATGAAAGGATTTGGAATTATTTAAGAGATTTTGGACCTCACCTGATGAAATACATTGTTTTCGCTTATATGTAGTTAACATAATTTTGCTACGTGATTACTGATATCACAGAGGTGATAATTATCCTTCAGAAAATACTCACTTGAGTAACATCTTGGAGCTAAACTGACCCATGCTGTACTAGCCCTGACATAAAGAATGGAAATTCCAAATTATGTTAATTTTGAACTATGATAGAGGCAGGTCAGTTGCATGTGATCTAAAAGCATATGGATAAGATACTATATAGGAAAAGAAACAAACAAACAAAACAAAAAATTAATGTTGACCAAAGCACACAGCCTGAAAAAGTTAACACGTTCATACCTTGATCCCTGGGAACCTGATATGTCTATAGATGTCCATGGGGATGACCAGGAAACTGGTCAAAATGGTTAGAAATTGTGAGTACAAACTTGCTACTTGGTTGTGGAATTGGCTCAAAGAAGCTTAATTGCTACATATTTGTCTATTCACATTTCCAGCTAGCGACACTGGGGGCCTCCAGCAACTCTGAAGCCAAATTTGGCATTTGTTTTCCAAGTGTCACTTCCATTAACATTTGTGGGTGGGAAGTGTAAACAGCGAGGGAAACATTAATTCACTTTGCAGTGATCACAAATTACAAAATGAGAGGAAGAGTAAAACAACTGAAATGCGTCTTAGGACTGTTAAAAATCTGTGTGAACTATATTCTTAGAGGGATTTTTTGCCTGCTATTGGGTAAGTGACAGACTTTTCAGTATTCACTTTTATTCAACCTATGAATTTTATATAATTATATATATATTTTTTAGTAGTTGTGTGTTGCTAAGGCAAAGATCATGTGACCAAAGTCTTACAGCCTGATTAAGAATCCATTAATAAGAATGTCCTGATCATGTAAAACTCAGGGTTTAGTGAGAGAAGATTGACATGTGATGAGAATGTAGAATGAACAAGATTGATCTACCTACTAGATAAGTACACACACACACACACACACACACTTTTTTCTCTTTTAGCTCTCATTTCTTTCTTTTTTTAAATTAAAAGATTATTTTATTGGGGGCCCTTACAACTCTTGTAACAATCCACATATCAATCATGCAAGACATATTTGTACATATATTGTCATCATTTCCCCCAAACACTACCTTTCTATTGAGCCCTTAGAATCAGCTCCTCTTTTCTTCCCTCCCTACCTTCCTTACCCTCATGATCCCTTGATAGATTAAAACTTGTCATTATTTTCATATCTCACACCAACCTCTGTCTTCCTTCCCTTTTGGTTTCTGTTGTTCTTCCCCATGGAGGGGTGTGTGTGGTTATGTGCCATTCATTACGATCTGTTTCCTCTTCCTTCCCTTAACTCCCCCCGCCTTCCCCCTACCCCTTTGGTATTGTTATTCTCATTTCTGTTCCTGGATCCTATACACACAAACACATACTGATATACATTATACATATTTCTGTATTAAATAGTATAAGTATATTCATATGCAATGCTTAGGCAATATCTTATCATCTACCTATGCTCTGCTTATCTCTGTATCTATAGGACTTCATGGAAAATGATTTAATTTTTAATTCCATTTTTCCATGAACTTCTTAAAAAACATCCCCTCTTTTAATGTGTATACATATAAAGTAGTACCAGATTATGAAATCCGAATCCTACTTGCAGGATTTTGAACTGGTTCTGTCAAGTCTGATGAGGAGGAACAGGAAGACACCTGAATTTTTACAATTTATGTGATTCAACATAGTAACCAGTACAGGAAAAATTATAGGTTGAATCTTTAGAATGGGAGAGTCAGAAGTGGTATAGTGAGCCCTTCCAATTATCTGATGTGTCAATGGGGCTACTGGCAGGACGGCGAAAAGTTACACAAAGTCAAAAGTGTGTGATTTCTGCCGTCTTTGAAGTTGGGTTTCAATGCTATGACAATTTTTCCTACCTTTAAAATGATTAAACCAAACATACAAATGCTTTATCACAATCACCCTCACTTGTTGCACGTGCTTTTAAATTATTCAAGCAGATTTTGAATCATTTTTTGCACAGATATAAGACTAAATGAGGGCTGCATATCCTTTTTCTAAGCAACCTGTATATTCTTGAAGTCCCAGTTAACAAAGGATCTTTTTTTCTACTCTAGGAACTGCCTGTATTTATATATGTACACACACACACACACACACACACAAAGGGGCTTCAAAAAGTTTATGGAAAAATTTCACTCTTTCAATCCCATTTTTTCCACAAACTTTTGAAGTTCTTTCATAGAGATGTTTATAATTTTATATTGAAAACTGACCTAAAAATTTCCTTTTTGTTTAATTTCTACCTTTTGTCATGAAAGGACTATTATCTTCCTCATCTTCACTTCTTTGTCATTTTGGTAACTTTTACATGTTAAAAATACCTTCATTTTTCTCTTCTAAAGTTTTTCATGAAACAGATTCATAGTTTTAGATCTCACCTTTGGGACGTACTGTTCCAGCTTTATTGTTGTGGATCGCACGCTTTAAAAAGTTTCAGTTAGGTAATCTCTTGATTGTTGTCTTGACGATCTTTTGTCCAAATGGCATCACAAATTCAAATTTGAATTAAATGCCTCTGGCTTGCTAATGCTTTTAGAGATGAAGTAGAGACAAAATTAACTCCTTCTTGAGGTATTTGGATTCGTTTTAAAAGCTAATCTCAAGAGTTGCTATTGCACAAATTTGAGTCTTAAACTTCTTTCATATCTTTCTTTCCTTAGTCCAGGCTGTTGTTAGGCGTTGTCAAGTAAGGTTTATCCTATAACAACCCTAGGTACAGAAAGCACGAAATGCTGTCTGATCCTGCAGAAACCTTCACAATTGTTGCTATGCTGGCTGGAGCCCACTATTGTAGCCGCCGTATCAGTCAATCTCATTGGATTTTAAACACTTAAAGGACTTTAAACATTTTTAAAAAGGGATTTCTTTTAAATTGACCCTCGACTTTTTCAAGCATGGGGTCTTTTTCTGAGGAACTGGCCCCTTCAGATATGTATATCCATGACCAATATATATGAGATGGAATGAACATGTCCAATGTATGTAAAATGAAGCGTCACCATCTTTGCTTCTTAGGAGTATTCTGATTGTATTTCCTCCAGAACAGATTTGTCCATTCCCAGAGACAGACTATGGCATATTTAACATTATTCACCAACTCTATCATTCAAGGGCATCAATTCATCATTGGTCTTCCTTATTAATTACCTTGCTTTTTCATGCACATGAGACAAATGAAACTACTATGATGGGGTAAGGCAAACCTTTGTCCTCAAAGTCATCTCTCTGTTTTGCAACCCTTTCAGGAGATCTTGCACAACAGATTTGTCCAATGAATGATTCTTTGTACTCTTTTTTTTTGATTGCTGCTTCCATGGCCATTGATCCAAGTGAAATTAAATCACTAGCCACTTTCCCATTTTCTCTTTTATCATGAGGTTGCTTAATGGTTCAGTTATGAAAATGTTTTCAGTTTCTTGTTATCATTGCTGTTATTTTTGACAGTGGAAATGGTGAAAAATGTGTTTTCAAAAATAGAAGGATTTAATTCTGGCCCATGAATTTTGATAATTATAAGAATAGAATGGTATAGTCTTGAACAATCATTTTATATCAGAGTCTCTAGCTTTCTTCCCTGTGTTCTGAAAAGAGAGTGGTCATCTTGTCTTTCATTATGCTATTGTAGACCAAGACTTTCTAGATTTGTTGTTGACCCATGACCAACACAGACTTTAACTCCATGGACCTATTTACATGGGATTTTTTTCTTGCTGCTGTTGCAGTGAGCTCAATGGTTGCGTGTACCTGCTTAATATGCTGTGCATCAGCGATCATCTCATCTTGAGCATTTCAGCTCTTCAGTGACTCATAAGGAGATGATTAATGTCACACAGTATGCTAAATGGAAACCTATAACACTTAACTCTCTACAATCATTAACTATTTCTGTGAAGTGCCATCCTATGCAAATAGAAAAGTAAAATAAACCCCCCCACTACAATAGCAAAAGAGAAAGAAATATACATATCTCTGGGATTGCAGTTCAAAGTTGGGTTGTCCAAGGGCCAACTATAAATTATGTATGCATTTTGTACTGTTCAGATCATCCTTAACTCTTCACTGTTTAAGGTCTAACTGAATAGAGATTAGTGCTTTTTTAATGGTCAGTGAGTCATGCCAAGAGATCAGAAGTCTATTTGCTACTTAAAGTCCTTCTTTGTTCTTTTCATAAACCTTTCTCAATCATTATCCCAGCAATTAAAGACTCTTCTTTAAAATGAGTTTTTTCTTCATAAATACAATTCAAGTATATTCTCTCCTGTTTATTTACAGGAGAAAAAACAAAAACGTATTCTTGATTTAATTTCTTCAGAAAAATCTGTCTCATAAATGTGTTTTCAAAATGATTACTGACTGATCCTTGGTGATATTTCAAGTCCAGTTAGATCAAGGGATGTTTTTAAAAACAGTTCTGAGTAAACAACTGTCAAGACAAAGTCTTTTCAGCCATATTTTGATTTTTAATCATATTTGTTTATAAACTCAATCTACCAAATGTGGTAATTTTCAGTAAGCATCATCATTGTTAGAGCAAATTAGAAAAGGAATTTCTTCAGGCTGTGATTTCTTATTTATGTAAACACGTGGGAATATTTAATTCATTGCCTTTTGAGAACTCATCAGAGTACTGAATGTAAAAGGAAGCTAAAGTAATAAAATGCTTTTATTAATGAATTTCAAGCAAGTCAATGCAAACAGAGCAAATATTTATAAATATAGGAGAAAAAAATAGTTTCTCATGAGGAGATGTGGCAATTGGTTTATACCACCAGGGCATTCGTAGTGCCCTGAAAGAAGCAGCTGATTGGGGAGAATCAGGTAGGCGATGCCTGATGCCTGATCACAAAGGTGACAAATGTGGAGCTCAAATTTTAACCTTCAATCTTGAAGTAAAGACTCATTTAACCTTTTCTCCTGTCTTCCTCCAAGTTATGTTGGGCAAGATAACAGCTATTTTTATTCTTGAAATATCTTGAGAGGGGAAGAAATATATTTCTTCCATTGTCTAATTTCGTTTAAAATCCCTCTTCCTGTGGCGTTGGCAAAAATGATGTGATCTTTGAATCGATTCCAACCTGTGTATGTAGAGAGTAGAACTGCACAGGGTGGCCTTTCAGAATCACGTCATAAGGCCATCTTCCAAAACGCCTCTAGGTGGGTTCAAGCCGCCAACTTTTGCACCTACTCAAATGCTTAACCATCATGCAACCCAGAAATTCCTTCATAAACATAGATAGACAGAACTAGATCTGGCTCTAGCATCCTTTCTTACAGAGAAAAATGAGTATGAGGATTGCAAAGTGATTTTTTCTGGCTTCTTCTGAACTTGAATCAACTACTTGATACAAGAAATGCAAAGTTTTATTATCATAACACTTTGCTATTTTTAGGTTGTTGCTTTGTAGAACTTAAAATATTATTAATCAAGAAGAAATCTGGATTCTTATGACCATTAACTAGTGAATATTTGGCCCTGTTTATTTGTACTAGTTTCTTTAAAAAATGTAAGTGGAGCAATTCATATATGAAATCCACATAGGACTAGAGATGAAGCTAATTCACATTGCATAAAAATGTCCAAAAAGGAAATTAGTGAGACAGAAATATACACTATAGTGACTGATTATATATTGAGGATCAGAAGAGAGGGATAAAGGAAAATCCTGCTTTGGATATAGAGACTTGGGTGTAAAATACAAATTTAACACTTATCTTTCTGACTTGACAAATAATTCAATTTCTTTGAGTAGGGCTTGCCTAAATGATTGAGCGGTTTACATGGGAAAATGCATGTGCTCTTCTTGGGTGGTCTTTTTCATCTCTTCCTGTCTTCCTCATCACAATCAGCAGACCAAATGTGTATTATATGCTTCTATCCTTCCTTTGAGTTATGGTGCTGGCGAACAGTATTGAAAGTATCAACCAAATCAAACTTACCGCCATCAAGTGAGTGCCAACTTATAGATGCTTACTCACCTTACAGGACAGGGCAAACCTGTCTTTATGAGTTTCCTAATCTGTAACTCTTAAAGAAATTTTTTTCTGATGGTTAACTCTTTACAGGAGAAGAAGGTCCCATCTTTCTCCTGAGGCGCAGTTGCTGTCTTTGAACTGCTGACCTTTGGGTTAGCAGCCTCAAAGTTAACTACTACAGCCCCTTGGCTCCTATTGAAAGTTCCAAGGACTGTCAAAAGAAGAACTAAATATGTCTTGGAAGAAGTAAAGCCAGAAAGCTCTTTAGAGGCAAGGATGGCTAGACATGCCTCACATACTTGGGACATGTCAGGAGAGGCTCGCTAGAGAAATACCTTGTGCTTGGTAAAGTGGAGGGGCAGTGAAAAATAAGAAGTCCCTCAAGGAGATGAATTGACACAGTGACTGCAGCACTGGGCTCAAACATGAGAACAAGTGTGAGGACCATCTAGGACCTGGTGATGTTCCTTTCTGTTGTTCATTGTGTCCTTGGCAATCAAAACTGACTCAATGGCACATAGTGACTGCCCCTCCTCAATAACTTTCAATATACTCAACCTAACATAGAACTTTACCCTGAAATGCTTAGTTCACCAGTGGCAAACAAATGGGATAGTGATCAAATAACTATTTGTTTTTTTAAAAAACTGTTGGTTCTCTTTTCCACTATTTATTAAAACCATTTTATTGGGAGCTAATACAGATAGTCCATAGTTCAATCACATCAAGTGGTGTTGTACAATTGCTACCCAAACAAGTTTCAAAACAGTTTCTTCCTTCTTGAGCTCCTTGTTCTCAGCTCCCCAGGCACTGCCCTCTTACCCCAAACTGTGCCCCACAGGAACCCTTGTTCTACTTGTCCTCTCTATAGGTTCACCAATCCTGGGTTTCACAGAGTGGAAAAGAGTCAGACATCACACTATTTGATCAGCATGATAGATGAGAACTTTAGTTATTGAGTAGACACAAGCCCAAACAAACCAAACTTTATTACAGTCAGGTCAAATTCTGTGCACAGCAAATCGACAGGATTGCATGAAACTGCCACAGAGGCTTGCCAGGGAGCAATCTTTGCAGAAACAATTGCTATGCCTTTTGTTCCCACAGAGTAGCTGGCAGCTTGGAACTACCAAACCTTCCATTAGCCACCAATTGCCAGCAGGGCTCCTTGGTAGTCACAGGTGCTGGGAATATTACTTATGAAAATTAAGCTATAACTTTATGTTGTACCTACATAGTAATTTACCGAAGAGGAAAATCATCAATGAAAGGTTTATTTGTGGAACTAAACTCTTAATCATGCAAGAGGAATTTAAACAGAGTCTCATATTTTCAAATAAAATTATTCCACATAATATTTTACTCTTGAAGGACCTGGGGCATATAAACTGTTTAAAATAAATGTTATATCTCACATACACATTCTTTTTGTTAACCTACCAAAATGAAGGTTGAGGTTGATTTAAAGGATAATTACATAAATATGAAACTTCAAAGATACTACACCTTGTTACGCAGCAGATATTGCTGTTTTTATAACCTGTTGCATTTAAGGAGATACACATATGACTGGAATATAAAAAGTATTTATACTACCAGGCCTAGAATAATGTATAGAGTGTGTCTGTTCTTGTTCTTAGTTAAATGCACAGTGCATGGGCTCTTAAAAACTTTCAAGTGGCCAGTGAGGTATGCTCATTGATTTGTACTTACTTGGAGCAATAGGAGAAGGAGAGGCAGGGGTAGGAAGAAGATATGGACTGTGTGACTCACTATCTCCATGAACACTTGCATTCGTTGCCAGGAAGTGAGGAGAACTGGACAGTGCCCGACTACCATTACTGTACTTTTTGATAAAATATTTTATAAAAGGGGGTGATGAAGAAAAGAAAATCATGAGCTTCAGACTCTTGAAAGGATCTCTTGAAACCACTCCTTTGAGATAATGTTTCATCCTTAAATGAAAATTATCCTCTGAAGTCTTAAACCCAAACAATCGTTTGACTAGTGAATAATGTCTATCTTGAGTATTATACTCCTTTAAGACCTTTGTATATGGGATGAAAGTGACTTGAAAGATTAGTCAGAAACCTTAGGGAGCAGTGAATTTATCTTAATGGAGAGGAAGAACTCAGAATAATGAGGGGGAAATGGTTATACAATCCAAAGATTGTTGTTAAGGCACTGAAGTGTATCTGTGGAAAGAATTGAATTGGTGTAAGCTTTGCTGTATATATTGGCAAGAGCAGCAAATAAATTAGAAGGAAAGGTTTACTAGGTTGGCTCATGGATTTGGTTTCAGTGTCACATAATAGATAGAGACTACACGGATCATTTCCATGTTGTATCTAGCTAATAATATAGTGTCCTAGGGCACTTCCTTTGTGTGTGAAAAAACATTCTGCATGCTTCTCTGTGCGCTAGTGGAATTTTAAAATGTTATTATTCATCCAAAATGTTAGCTGGTTTGAGCAAACTAATAAGATAGAGTCATTTGGCATAAATATGCTTTCCACACTAAAGCTAATGGGTATTTTTGAAACAAAGAACATACCTATAATCTTTTGATCAATTTAATGAAAACGTTGATTCCTTTGATCTTATAAATGAACTCCTAGCTAACAGGAAATGTAAATGAGCAATTTAGTTGCTATGCCCACACTAGTTAAAAAGCCTAAGATCAAAATTATTGTTTTTTTTTTCAGACCCACCCAGTTTTTAGAGCAGGAAAACAAGAAAAAAATATTCGGAACCAAACAGTACCAGTATACTAAAATATTTATTAAAATAAAGCAAAATATGGTAATATTTAACAGTGTAAACTCAACAGTGGTGTTAAGAACCATCATCACTTTTGTCAACACATGAGGGGAGGCCTGTGCTGTGCTGGTCATGTGACCAGACTCACATGGAGACTCCAGGAGGCAGGACTTCCCCCAAACACAGAGCAATCCACAGTATGAAAACAGCAGTGGACAGTCAAGGACCACATGGGCTCATAAACAAATGTCTGGGGTACCACATCTTTGGACCATAAGATGCTTCCCCCCTACCCCCCACTTTTGGGGAAAAAGTACAACAAATGTCTGGGGTACCACATCTTTGGACCATAAGATGCTTCCCCCCTACCCCCCACTTTTGGGGAAAAAGTACATCTTATGACCCGACAAATATGGTAGTCAGTTTCTCACCTACAAATATTAAGTCACTAAGTTTATTTTCTTTCAGCGTCAGCTGAATGAAAGGAAAAGTGACCTTCACTGCAATTTCTGTGATAAGCAGCTTCTGTCTCAAACTGTCCAATATCTCAAAACTGTAGGTTCCATTTTTAAATAGAAACTCTAGTTTTCCAAACCATTAGAACAGCTTTTTAATCCAATATAAAAATGTGATTTGCTTTAAAAATTGCAGCTTTTTTTTAAAAAAAACGCAAAGAAAATTCCTTATTTTACTGCAGTGTGTTGATGATATGGATATTTATTTAGATTAATGATTCCATCGAAAGGATCAAAACCCAAACCAAACTCACTGTGATTGAGTGTATGACAACTCACACCAACCCTTTAGGACAGGGTTGAACTGCTCCAGTGACTCCTCGGAGCTGGCTGGTTTTGAACTTCTGACAGTGTGAAACATGTAACCAATAGGCCACTGGAGTGCTTCTATTGGAAGGATACTTAGGAATAAAATTTCAAGTCAAAATGGCTTCTATAAGTGGAAACATTTTCTTACTTAGTTTTCTCAAAATGGAAGGTATTTTCTGTATGACACGGATTCGGAAATTTTTAAGAGAAATGAACATACTCCTGTAATCTCATTTCATAAGAAAATGTCCACTGTTAATGTTTTGGTGTGCCTTCTTTCATTCTTTAAGATATATACATATGTATGATACTGAAGATAATGCACTTATTTGACTTGAACAATATACTTAATTCTTTTGAAGATTAATTAAACAGTTTCCCCTATTTACTTTGTTATTAAAAATGATCTTTCAGCATTATAGAGGTCTAAATACAGGTATGCACATAGGTATATATTTAAATATGATAGTGGAGAAATAGATCAATGTGCATATACTTATAGGGGTAGTATTAAGACAGTAGATGGCCATTGGACCTCCATTCAGGTACTTCCTCAATGCAAGAACACTTTGTTCTATTAAAATATGATTCTATGATTAACATAAAGCTAAATATGATAATATTTAACCTTCCCAATATGATCACTGAAGACAAATGTGTGCATAAGCAAAAGTGGTGAAGTATGATGATGGTGCCCAGCTATCAAAAGATATAGCATCTGAAAAAAAAAAAAGAAAGACAAAAAGGGCTGAGCCCTGGTGGCGTAGTGGTTGTGCGCGGGACTGCGGCCCACTGGGACGGAGGTTCAATTCTAGCAGGGGGGCTGGGCTTCCTACTCCCACCACCGGAGAGCAGTGATGCCCCCCCCAAAAAAAAGATATAGCATCTGGGGTCTTAAAGGTTTGAAAGTAAACAGACAGCCATCTAGCTCAGAAGCAACAAAGCCCACATAGAAGATGCACACCAGCCTGTGTGACCATGAGTTGTCGAAGGGATCAGGTGTCAGGCATCAAAGAACTAAAAATTACATCATTATAAATGAGGGGGAGTACAGCTTGGGGACATGAAGCCCATTTGTAGGTGAAGTGACATCCCCTTACAGAAGGGTCATGGGGAGGAGATGAGCCAGTCAAGGTATAGTGTAGCAACAATGAAATATGCAACTTTCCTCTAGTTCTTAAATGCTTCCTCTTCCTCACTATCATGATCCCAATTCTACCTTACAAATCTGGATAGTCCAGAGGATATACACTGGTACAGATAGGAGGCAGAAACATGAGGAATTCTTGACAGATGATCCCTTCAGAAGCAGTGGTGAGAGTTGTGATACTGGAAGGTTGGATGGAAGGTGGAGTAGAAATTGGGAACCAATTGCGGGGATCTATATATGACCTCCTCCCTGGGGTGCAGACCACAGGGAAGTAGGTGAAGGAGCACATCGGACAGTGTACGATATGAAAAAATAATGATAATTTGTAAGTTATCAAGGGTTCATGAAGGAGGGGAATAAAGGAGGGAGGGGAAATATGAGGAGTTGATACCAAGAGCTTAAGTTGAAGGAGGATGTTCTAGCATGATGATAGCAATATGTGTACAAATGTGGTTTGCATACAATAGGTGTATGTGTTGCTTGTGATAAGTGTTATAGGAGTCCCTAATAAAATGATTTTAAAACAAACAAACAAAATGAACTTTCAAATGATGTCCTTATTCACATACATTTGTCCTGTTCTATTTTTCTTCAGTCATAAGGCCAGAATTTAATTGCTAAATCAGTAGTTTGAAAGATATTGACAGGTAGCTTTTGTGAAAGATGTTTTCCCGTCTTCATTTTTATAAAAAGTATATCATTGTTTACTACATCCTTGCTAGCATTCTATATTTTAATATTCTAAAAATATGCCAGTCAAACTGTTTGAAAGATATTAGAGTTTTTCTGTTTTTATGGAAAGATAACAATAATGACTATTTTCATGTTCCTGCAATTGTGTATATAGTGCCAGAAGATATTCCTCCAGGTTAGAAGGCACTCAAAATAAGACAAGGTAAGAGCTGCATCTAGTAGAGTTGATATTACTGACCAGATAAATATTTCAGAACCTTTACCTGCTGAAGGGAGATGAGTCAAAATGAAATGCAGCTGTAAGAATCCACTAACAATCAGATTGTGGACTAGACAGACCATAGGAATGTAGAAAAAGTAGAAGCTATCAAAACTAGGCAACATATGCAATCCAATATCCTAGGTATTAAACTCACTTTCATTAAGATAGTTCTAACTAATAGCCACCATATACGACAGGATGGAGTTATTACTGTGTTTTTCATGGAGTTTACCAACTTAACTGGTAGCCATGATGCCTCCAGGGTTCTATTCTAGGCATCAGTGAGCTGAAATAGACTGGTGTCGATCATTTTGAATCAGACAAATCAATCATGCAGTTTACTTTGCTGAGAATAACATATTCAAGAGTGTATATATTCTACATTGTATCAATCCTCCAAAAAACAGATAGAGAAGATCACTCTGAGCATCTCTCATGGCATTGGGTATTGAAAGAAGTCTAGACTATACCAAAGCCATTGAGAAAAGTTGGGGATCTAGGCATTGATTGAATACCATTTGAGGGGGTTTAAACAACTGATGCAGCATTGGAAGCACCCACTAGTCTATGGCAAGAAATTGAGAAGACAGTTATTTGGCCCACTGACAAAGAGATCTATATTTGTGATATTTCCAAAGAAATATGAACCAACACAATGGGAACATTGTAATAATATCATTGCTATCACTTACATTTAGATTTTTGCAGAAGGTAATTAAAAAATGGTTTCAGGAGTACATCATAAGGGAACTGCCAGGCGTTCACACGAGATCCATAAGAGGATATGAAACAAAATTGCCATGACAGGCATTAGCTGGATCTTGGCTGAAAGCAGCGAATATCAGAAAAGTGTTTACTTGTATTTTATTGACCATGAAAATGCATTAGCTTATACTCATTGGCATTTAGATCCATAATTAATGCTCAGAGAAGCAGCAGTCAAAAATAAAAATAAAAGAGTGGTGACAAACTAGAGATAAAATGACAAAGAATGGGACTATTGCATGGTTGAAATTCAGGAAGAGCTGTGTAAGAGGGCTATATTCTCTCAATGGATTTATTAAGTACATATGGTGAGCAAATAATCTGAGATGCTGGGCTATCTGGAGAAGAAAGCGGCACTCGGCTTAGATGAAGACTCATTCACAACCTAAAATATGCAGATGATATAACCATGCTTGATGAAAGCCAAGAGAAAGTGAGCACTTACTGATGAAACAGAAAGACTGCCGAGTTCAGTAAGGGTTGTAACTCAGTGTAAAGAAGACTAAAATCTTTAAAACAGGATCAACAGACAGCCTTATGATAACGGGAAAAGATTAAAATGGCCAGGGATTGCATTTTTACCTGGATTCACAATTAATGATCAGAAAATCAGCATCCCCGAATTTAACAATGTAGTACACTGGCCAAATCGACTCTCAGAGACTTATTGAAAATATTGAAGATGTCACTTTGAGGACTGTGAGGCTGACTCAAGTGATCCTGATTTCAATTGTCTTATATACCTGTGAAAGCTGGACAATGAATATCAAAATCACAGCAGAATTAAATGATGCACGTAAAGTATGGTGGAGGTGAAGTATCCTCAAAATACCATGGCCTTCCACATAAATACGGTATGTCTTTGGGGAAGAAGTGTCAGAATGCCCCTTAGAAATGAGGACGGTAAAACTTTGTTCCCTGGAGAGATCAGCCTCTGAAGAAGGACATCGTACGTGCTACCAAGTCAGCAGAAAAAGAGGATGGCCATCAAGGCATTGTATTGAACACAGTGGCTGCAACAACGGACTCAAATATAGGGATTGTGAGGATGGTGCCAGATTTGGCAGTGTTTGTTTGTTGTATGTACGATCACTATGTCTCACAACCGACTGGACTGCACCTAACACAACATAGCCTATTTTACGATTTACTGAGCTTTGTGCCCTTTTCATTTGGCAATTTTCCCCTTCTATAGCAGATTCTGACTCATGGCAACCCTAAAGGATAGTGTGTTTCGGAGACTAACTTTGCAGGAGTGGAAAGCCTCTGGGGCTGTAAAGCTGCTCACCTTGTAATTAGTAGTTGAAATCTTCACCCACTAGTTTGTAAGCCAGCAGTATCATTTTCTTCCTTTCCAATTTTTACTCCTCATCACCCCCCCCCCGCCCCGTCTCTCATTGTATTAACTGGAAACTGCAGAGCAAAATTAAAAATGAAAGTGACAGAAAGCACCCTTGTCAACCTTTGACTCCAACAGAGATGCCTGCATTATTTTTCACCATTAAACATTCTGATATTTTACCCTGGTGTAGAAAGAAGCAGATGACTGCTATTCCCACGTATGGAACTGGTGGTCATTGGACTTTGGTTTCAATTTCTTGCCTTGAGGATGCCTAATAAATGCTAGGACTTCCAGATATGTACTCTCTTAAGGTTCTTTTGCTTCATTGCATTATGCATTATTCTGGAAGGCATGGTTCTGCCTTTGTTAACAAATATGATTGAAAGTTTTGCCCCATTACTAAACCCCATTGTTTGTGTAAATGGTATACTAGTCAGTGATTCATGTATTGTGGTTAATAGCCAGCCTATACTTGTGTAATTTCCTTTCCTCAACAGTATTTTGATTTCTTTACCACTGGCTAAATTAATGATACCATCAATAGAATTATATTATGCCCAGGGGATGATTTTTAATGTTCACTAACATAAATTTATAATGTTGTCTCCAGTGTGAACAGAGACATACAGCAGCTATTGATATATGAACTGATTTGGGGCTCACATGTAAATCTAGCCCTCATCTAAGAACAATTAGCTCTCATGATGTGGTGCTGCTGTTTGATGCTCACCATCATCAAGAGATCACTGGACACGATGGGTGCTATAGAAAGGGCAGCAGAGAAACTAGATGGTGCTTCAGTTATCACAAAGAATAACATCTGGGGCCTTAAGGGCTTGTATTAAAACAAGCAGTCCTGAGGGATCATCTATCCTAAATTCCCCATGTTTCCCATTCCAGTGTACATCCCCTGTTCTAGCTGGATTTGTCTGGTAGAACTGAGATCATGATAGTGGGTGGGAGGAAGCATTTGAGAACTAGAGGAAAGTCGCACATTTCATTGTTACTACACTGTACTTTAACTGGCTCATCTCCTCCCTACAAGCTCTCTTTAAGAGGATGTCACTTCACCTATTGATGGGGTGTGGGTCCCCCTTCTGCACTCCCCCTCATTTATAATGATATAATTTTGGTTCTTTGATGCCAGCTAGACCAGGGGATACACACTGGAGGCAGAAACATGGGGAATTTAGGATAGATGATCCCTCAGGACTAGTGGTAGGAGTGATGATACTGGGAGGGTGGAGGGATGGTGGAATAGAAAAGGGGAACCAATTTCAGGGTTCTACATATAACCTCCTTTCTGGGGAGCAGACAATGAGGAAGTGAGTGAAGGAACACATTGGACAATGTACGATATGAAAAAGCAATAACAATTTGTAAATTATGAAGGTTTCATGGGGGATGGGAGGGATGGGTGATATGGGGAGCTGCTCCTGGGGGCCTAAGTGAAGGGAAGATGTTTTGAGAGTAATGATGGCAACAAGTGTGAAAATGTGGCCTGTATACAATTAATGTATGTATTGATTGTTATGGGAGTTGTATGAGCCCTCAATACAATGACTCATTTTTAAAAATGGGAAGGGGAAAGAGGAGCTTATACCAAGGACTTAAGTAAAAAATATTTGGAAATGAATATGGTAACATGTGTACAAAAATGCTTGATACAAAAGAGGTATTGAATATTATAAGAGCTGTAAGAGCCCCCAATAAAATCACTGGGATATAAAGCAAGCAGTCATTGAAGTGAGGAGTAAACAAAGTCCACATGAAAGAAACACACCAGCCCGTGTGATCCAAGATGACAAAATAGCCAAACTCGCTGCCATTGAGTCAATGCTGATGATAGTCTTCCTTGTGAGTTTCTGATGCTGCAACTGATTGTGGAAGTAGAAAACCTGCTCAAAATAGATAATAGTTTTTTCATGATTGCTGTAAATGTCAAATGTTAGGTAACAAGATAGTAGATGAGCAGATGTAATACCCTTTTTTATCAACTATAGAAAGAAATATGTGACTATAATTTATTGATTATCAATATGATGAACTATAACAGGATTTCCTAAACTGAATTAGCCTTGCTTTCCTGGAAGAAAGTCAATTTGTTTAAGTTGTAGAGTATGCTTTTTATTTGCAATATTTTATGTAGGACTTTTGCATTATACTCCCAAATGAGATTGCTTTATTAGATTGTAAGTATGTATGTACTAAAAGGTGGACATGCAAACAATTAGTTTTTAGAATTAAGGTTATTCTTACTTCATATAATTAATATCAAAAATATCTTATTCTCTGTGTTTATATGACATAGCAGTTATTTTTTCTCTGTCTTTTCCTGGGAAAATATTTATCTAAAGGTATACAGAAAGATCAGGTATATCTTTGATACTATTCTTATATTTATAATTCATGGTGTTTTCAATGACTAGTTTTCAGAAGTACATTGCCAGATCCTTCTTCCTGGTCTTTTTGGTTAGTAAACACTACTGAAAACTAATCACATCATAGTAACACATAAGGCTCTGTTAACACAGAGTCGGTGGCCCCACTTGCGGTGCGTGGATTGAGATTCAAACTAGGTTCTCCTACAGAGAACCACTGTGGCCTCATTCATCAGAGGCTGGGATGACAGATGCCTTTGACAGATGAAGAAATTGAAATTCAGAGATCTTACACACTTCATTTTTTGTTATGCAGTTAATTAGCAAGAGAGCTTGATCCATATATACTTTCCACAGTTATGTTCTCTTTTCTAATGGATTTATTGGACATCCATAATTCTTTACTGTGTATTTAATGAGTACCTAGTCAGATAATTAATGACCTACTTCAGAGTTTTTTCTTAAATAAGGTTTGGTTATCTCTGATTTGCAATCAGAAATTACTGATCAAGTTTTTCCCCTAGCACAATATTTTAACACTAATTAAGGTTATTAATTTAAAAAATATTATGAAAACCCTAAACACGGTTTTAAGAAAAACTCACATGCAGACAAAATTTTGTAAACAATTTTAAGATTTTCATGATGTATTTTAGGAGCCTGCCCATGAGCTCTGGGATGAAAGGCTTCTAGAAGGATGAGATTCTAATACCTGAGCCATTTTTACTTTAAAAAACTCAAACCAAACCAAACATAATACTTTAATTACCTTGAAGGATCCCTGGTGAACTGCTTTGTTGTGAATTAGAAAAGTCAGTGATTTGAACCCATCAGCCATGCCATGGGAGGAAGATAGGACAGTTTGTTTAAATAAAGATTACAACCTTGAAGACTATAAGGAAAAATTACTCTGTCCACATTGGGTGGCGATGTGTTGATTGGTTTAAAGTATAAAGACAGGGGCTGAGCCCCGGTGGCGTAAATGGTTGAGTGTGGAACTGCAGCCCATGGGCTTGGTGGTTCAAATCCAGCGGCGGCTCTCAGGAGCGGAACTGGGTAGCCCCCACGACCACCAGAGGCAGTGATGCGCCACCCCCCCCCCCCACACACACACAAAAAAGAAAGTATAAAGCCAGACTCTAACCAAGTGCTCCTTAATGATAAAAAAGTCTTATTTCTAAATTTGTAAGGATTATTGGAAAAAAGCACAGTTTTTTACATGCTGCCTAATGTCTAGAATAATCACTATTAACAGTTTTATCTTCTATTCATACCCATTAATTCTATAATCTGATTTAGCATAAGATGCAGAAATCTCTATACATGAATCAGATTTTGTAAAATTTACTGGGCTAGGGTTATTATGAAAGCTTTCCTCAAACTGGTTTTGGCTATATGTGATGGAAGGCTATTCTTTCTTAAAATTCCCTTACACATTGAAGTATTGCAATGTGTACTGATGACGGTTCACTAATAGAATGTAGGCCACTTATTGGATCAGGCTATTGTGTAGCTAGTTTTTTGCTGACCAAATAGTGCTTTGGATGAGTAACGAGTCTATAGAAATGATTTTCTGAAGAATTTCAGAGTTCAATCACTTCCTGTCAAATGTATTTGTGGCCATTCAGGCAATGGGCAGTTGGACATGAATTAGACTTCATTTGATAAAGATTCTTGGTTCACCACAGAGACTACAAGACATGGACTGAACACAGCTTCAACTTTTTTTCTTATATTTGAACAGTGTTTCAAATACATTTGGAATTAGTTATTGATATGAAAAAAATGGGTAATTGGATAATACACCTTTTTACCTTCTATCAGAAATCTAGATGACCTGGTGTTATTAGGCTCAGGTTATTTATTTATTTATTCATTTATTTTTGGGCATCACTGCCCTGGTAAGAGTAGGAGGCCCAGCCTTGCTCCTGGAGAGCTGCTGCTGGATTTGTACTGCCAACCCAGTGGGCTGCAGTTCTGCACTCAACCCCTATGCCACTGGGGCTCAGCCTAGGTTCAGGTTATGAAGCACAGCATTATTTGCAGAGTTAGTTGTAGTTTCTTCATTGCCTTTTTTAGAAACAGATTAAATTTCAATTCCCAGATACCTCTGTATATTTTTTATTATCTTAGAGAATGGTTTCTTATATTTGTAACTTTAGCAAGAGAGAGAAAACAAATGATAAACTAAGAGAGAGTTGAGAAAGAACAGATTTCTTTACAAAAGTGAAGATTTTCTGTATGTATTTATTCTCCCACTGCTATTCATAAGGTTTTTAGTAGTTAGCTTTTCAGAAGTGACCTTTTGGTTTCTTCTCCTTAGTCTGTCTTAGTCTGGAAGCTGTGCTGTCACTTGCTTACCAGGGCGACTCTGCTGGTACTTGAAATGGTGATAGCACAGCTTCCCACAGTACAGTGACATGTAAGTTATCACAGGAGCACAGACTGACAGATGAGCAGTGGGCATTTAGTATGCAAGATGTGTCTTCATCCCCAAGACACAACTGAAAATGTCCTTATGTAAGCATTTATAGTAAGAAACATGCGTTATCTATGGAATGCTTATTTGATGAGAAAATTAATGATCTGATAAAAGGATTATTGCTTTTTCTAAAGTTAGACCTAGTTTGAATAAAAAAAAAATCTGCTGTAAAATCTAATGACTAAGTTTTTGCATTGACAATTAAAAAATTTCCTTAACACCAAACAAGATTTTTGTAGACCGTGAGCTTCTTAAAGAATTTGCATTAAAACAAAGGAGATTAAATATCCTAATCATAAACCATCATTTATATTGGCAAAGCTAAGTCTAACAGGAAATGTAAGCTCAGTGCAAAAGAAATGACTGAGAAACTGAAGGACCAGTAGGGGAAAGATGTTAAAATATTTGTGTCATGTTCTATTGCTATTATTATTTTTAGTGTGGTAGTTACATAACCTGGCATCAATTTGAGAGGATTACGATTGAAGGGGCGGAGTCTGACCTGTCAATCAAGATATAACCAATGAGGCCTCTGTATGGGCCTGCTCTTCTGAGAATTCTGGAAAACCTGATATTTCCTCCTTGGACACTGGAGACACCTCTCTTTCTCTGCTCACTCCCTGCGAGACATTACAATTGATAAAACACATGGAACTACACTAGTGGCCTGAGCTGGAGAAGACACATGGACCTATCCGGATGCAACCAGACCTCTGAAGCCAGAGAAACCACGTAGAGACCCCTGCCATACTGAGAGGCTGACAATGCTACCGGATCGAAAGACTTTCTTCCCACTCACCTGTGACCATCCTACATCCGGCACCATTGCATGTGTTGCATGAGTCTGAAGAAGACTTTCTAGATTGGTATTGAACATATGGGCTAATATCAGATTTAGGGCCTTAGACAGGATTGGACTGGGAGGTTTTCTCAATATTCAATTGGTAGTGTACGCAAACGTCTTTTCTATACACACACGAGTCTCTATGAATTTTTTTTCTAATCTACCCAGATTAGCACAATGAGGCAGCGTAGAGTCGGTGCTAGCTCATGGTGACCCCATGCCCAACAGAACAAAACACTGCCCAGTCCTGTGCCATCTTCAGTTGTTCTCATGTTTGAGTCCATTATAGCAGCCACTGTGTCAATTCCTCACGTGCAAACTCCTTCCCTTTTCTCATTCTCTTTATTAAGTATAATGTCTCCTTTCCAGGGACTGCTCTGTCTTAACAGTGTGTCCAAAGTATGTGGGATCACATCTCTCCATCTACTGGAACTGGTGAAAATCCCAATATAACCACTATGACTTTGTATGTGTTGTCAGTAAAACTTTTGGTAAGACAGTTCTCTTGGGTAGGATGCAAACAGGAGGAAACTGTTGAAGAAAGCCTTGGAATTCTTAACGTGGACTTGCTCAGAAACAGTAGTCAAAGTGCCTGTTAGGTGACATCTCTTTGACCATTAAAGCTGACATAGAAGAAAGCCCCACGTGATAAAATTTGGAGAAACACATTGCAATTCACCAGGAATGACTTCGTAGAAATAGTTCGAATGTGATACGGATCTGGTGCAGTTAGCGACTTTGCAAATTGAAAATGCTCCTACAGCTTGACATCTACCGGTAGATATTTCTTTTCCTTAGTTGCTGTACTGGCAGCACAACTCGGTATGCAGGATGTTCCCAGATTATCCAAATAGTTAACAAGCTTCACTCCTAATTAAGGATGAGAGGTTCTAGTTAGCGCACAGAATCCTGGAGATCTTTGTAGCAAATATCAGCAATTAGACAGACTCTTTAGAACTCTAGGGCATAGTTCTACTCTGACACCCAAGGTGTTACCATGGGTCTGAATCACCTCAGTGGCAACTGCCGATTTTTAATTTCTTTCTTTTTGAGACTATGCAGCTGTTAGATGACTTCAATGTATTGAAGGTAGCTTATGAAAAAGAGTTGAGAAATACTGATTTGTTTGTTAATTGGGGAAAAAGCTCTGCATTAGCTTATCAAAGACTAAATCATAAAATGTTAGAATTTTTGTGAGTATAGCAACTCATCTAAATATCTTAAAAGATCTTCACAAGTGATTGCAAATGGTGTCTTTCCCAAACTCTGACTTTGAGTAAATAAGCTGACACTCATTTTTAATAAAATTAAACTTTCTCAGTTTGAATCAGGTGACCAGAGTTTTAATTGAATATTTGTGAACTGTAAAATCGTGCTGAAAGCTAAACAGAAGTTCTAAAATACAAGAATTCTACTAATACCTCTGTGCAATAGTTATTTTTCAACTGTGAAAAAGCACCAGACAAAGGTTCAAGCCACACCCAGAGGTACTTATATTTGTAAACAGTTCTTTTCTTTTATGATGGAAACATTCCATTAAAGGATTTAAAAGTACATCCTGTACCTACACCTAGTAAAATAAAAGAACACAAGAATCATAGCCTGACTCTGTTGGTGTGGGAGAAATGTGGAGAGAGCCCCATTCCACATAAAAGGAAAAATTAATTAAGAAAGAGAAATTTAATACTCAACTGCTCCTATTTTCAATGTGCATACCCAATGTGCAATTGACATTATAATAACTATAATAAATACTTGATTTATTATATACTTAAGTTACATTCCAGCAAAAAATTTCTAAGCTTAAAATTTTAAGAATCGATGTTTTTGCTAGTTCCTTTACTTTTTAAATTAACCTTTCTAGAACTTCAATATACAACCACTTGTCAAGTTGACTTGAATTTAAGATGAACTTGTGTTTATCAAGTAGATCTGGGTTCTTTGGGTTTTTCAGTGGCTGAGAACTTTAAAAATAGTTGTTCAGATTTGTTTTTCAACCTAGTTGGCTTGAATTTCCAACATTTCTGCTAGTAAAAGAGCATGCTATCCATTTATAAGCACCCAAGGACTCCTAGGTCCTTGAATCTGAAATCCTTAGATAAGTGCTTTGACTTAAGAAATGACAGAAAGAGAGAGCAATATGCATAAACACAAGATAGAGCAGCAAAATAAAATTCAAAAAAAAACAGCAACAACAAAGCCAATGACAAAATAAAGAAAAGCCTATAAATAGTTCAAGGTCTGTTTGTTGACATTTACCAGTGTCTTCCAGTTCAGTCTGATGGGGTGCCAGACCCCGACTCCAAAGTCTATTTTTGGTGTTCCCTGGGGACTTCATTGCTCTGCTTCTCCTGCTATCTGGTTGCATGCCCTGACTGTTTCCCCTAGGTGTGATGGGGTCATGTTGTGCACAATCCCCACAGTGTGTCTCCATTGTTGTCCCCTGTAGTGCTCTGGGTCAGTGACACAACATGACCTATGGCCCTCTCTGTGCATTGGCTGATCCGAGTAGGAATGTTGTCCTCAAGGATTGGTGGGCAAAGATGTGTTCCACTCTCTCTTCCTCTTTGTTCATTTACTCTGATCAACCTCTGAGTGCAGCTTCAGTGCTGTCCTCTTAGGTGAATTCTTCTGGGAGAGGGGGAGGCTGTACACTGAGTTGGGATTGGGGTCATCTATCTATACAAGATAGGTTGGATAAACAAGCTGAAGGAGAAAACAACAGGACAGCCGTTCTCAGGGGAGATGGAAGAGGGGGAAGTGAGGGAAAGGACGTGGGAGCTAAGAAACCCAGGGACAAGTGAACAAGTGACCAAAAATTAATGGCCAAGAGGGTGTAGGAGGCCTCATAGGGATTGATCAAGGGCAATGTAACTGAGAGGAATTACTGAAACCCAAATGAAGGCTGAACATGATAGTGGGACAAGAAGAGAGTAAAAGGCAATAGAGGAAAGAACTAGGAGCCAAGGGGCATTTATAGAGATCTAGATACAGGCATCTACATATGTAAATAGGTAAATAGGACTATATACATTTTTTATAGTATTAGTATTAAGGGAGTAAATGCACATTGGGTCTCTACTAAAGTATTCCCTCAATGCAAGAACACTGTTCTATGATGGCTGAAGACAAAATGGGTGCATAAGCAAATGTGGTGAAGAAAGTTTATGGTACCTGGCTATCAAAAGATATAGCATCCAAGGTCTTACAGGTTTGAAGATAAGCAAGCAGCCATCTTTCTGAGAATCAATAAAACCCATGGAAGAATCACACTGGTCTCTGTGTTCATGAGGTGTCAATAGGATTAGGGATTAGGTATCAAAGACCCAGAATAAAGGCTCAAGTCAATGTGAATGGGGTGGGGAGTGTGGAGTGGAAACCAAAAGCCAATCTCTAGGCAATTGGACATCCCCTTACAGAAGGGGGTGGGTGGGGGAAGAGATGGGTCAGTTGGGGTACAGTGTAGCACTGATGGAGCTTTCCTCTAGTTCTTTAATGCTTCCTCCTTGCCCACTATCATGACCCTAATTCTATCTTAAAATCTGGCCAGACTAAAGCATGTACATGGGTACAGATAAGAACTGGAAACACAGGGAATTCAGGACAGATACCCCCCTCAGGACCAATATTCTGAGTAGCTATACCAGGGAGGTAGGGATAAGGTGGGTGGGAGAAAACGGGAACCAATCACAATGATCTACCTATAACCCTCCCAGAGGGATGGACAACAGAAAAGTGAGTAAAGGGAGATATTGGTCAGTGCAAAACAAGAAAAAGCAATATAAATTATCAAGGGTTCATGAGGGAGGGTGAGTGAAGGAGGGAGGGAGAAAATGAGAAGCTGATAGGAAGGGCTCAAGTAGAAAGGAAATGTTTTGAAAATGATGGAAAGAAATGTACAAATGTGTTTGACACAATGGATGGATATATGAATTGTGACGAATTGTATGGGCCACCAATAAAAATTATTTATTAAAAAAATGACAGGGAGAAATCTGGTTTTGATCCCTCAGTGCTTTTAATATAATAATGGGAAGCTGGTCATCACTGCGTTTTCTGAACAGTGTTGCTGGATTACAATATGACCATATTTGATGTGCCAACGGCATTGACTGGGTCATAGAAGCTTTACTTCCTCCATCTTTATTCAGAATTGCTAAACTGTTGTTTTTCCTTAAAAAGTACAGTACATCTTAAGTAACTGTAAGCTAGTCATAAGGAACCCTGTGGTACAGTGGTTAAGTATTAGTCTGTGATTCGCAGGGCCAACGTTTGGTCTTGCCACCAGCCACTCCCTAGAAAAAAGAACTTTCTACTCAGATAAACAGTGTTAGTCTTGGAAACTCACAGGGACAGTTCTACTTTGCCCCACAGGGTCATTCTGAGTAGGCCTTGACTACCGCAGTGGGTTTGTTTGGTAAGACAGTCAGTAAGTGATACGGTGTGTTTCCAGCCAGTGTTGCTGTTGAGTTGATTCCAACTCCCAGAGACCCTACAAGACAAGGAAGAACTGCCGCCCAGGACTGCCAAGGTTGCACATCTTTACCAAAGCTGATTGGTCATCTTTGTTTTGCAAAGTGACTGGTGAGTTAGAGCCATCAACCTTCCATCTAGAGAATGAGTGTCTACGATACCACTGAGGTCTTTAAAATTTAATGTTGTTGTTGTTAGATCTTATTGAGTTGGTTTCAGCAGACAGCATTGTGCTATGTCCTTGCAGAACAGCATGAACCACTGCCTGGTCCTGGTCTCCTCACCGTCATTGCCATGTTGGAGTCCAGTGGTGCAGCCACTGTGTCCATTCTTCTGACTGAGCATCTTGGTCTTTTTTGCTGACACTCCACCTCACCAAGCATGATGCCCTTTCCCATTACCTGGTTCAGCTAATGTTAGTATATTTAAATTTCTATTTCTGACAAAACGGAACATAGTTATATCTTTTGTTATAGCATGGTTTTCTTCACAAGGATATTAACTCTATAATGAAAGATTCCCCCCTTTAGGTTTACCAATGTATCCTAATGTCCGATAGTGTGCCCAGCATAGAGCACTCAAACTATTGAGTGCCTCTGAGTAGATTCTGATGCATCGTCATGCCATAGTAGAACTATCCCCGTTATAGTGTGAGACACTATAACTCTTTATGGGAGTAGAAAGTCTCATCTTTATCCTAAGGGGAGGCGGGTGATTTTAAACTCTTGACCTCTTTTGGTAAAAATCCTAATGCTTAACCAACTATACCACCATGGTTCATGGTATATAATAGGTACTCAATAAATACCTGTTGAAATATTAGTCAAGATATAGGAGAGTTGAAAATGAGAGCGATTGGGTTTGTCTAAATAGACCACACTGAAAGTGAGCCTTGACTCCATTCTGAAGTCTTGACATAAGTTCAGAATCTACCCCAAAATTTAAAATTTCTTTTGTTTATCTAACCCTGGACCTGAAATTAAACATTCTTCTTCTTATCTGGCAGGTACAGGATCTCACAATCCACTTTAAGGATGTATTTCCACTATGATCAAACAGATGCACAATGGGATAGCGTATGTACTTGAAGAGTCTAGGATATAGTACTATTGATAAATCTTTATAATGAATCCCAGGAAAGAGACATGACTGAGAAATCAATTTTAAGAGTAGGTTACCGGAAAACTCGATTCTTGGTCTTATGACCATCCTGTGGTAAACTGAAGAGGATGTAATCTTATATTATCAACTCTCAAGTAACCATGTAATCCCACTTACACGTTATATAATTATTCCTGCTAAATACTCACTTTTAGATAACCTGCCTTTTATTCCCAACGATGACCTTTCAGCCAATTATGATTTTTTAACATTTAGTTCATGCTTCAACTGTACAAGGATGTCCTCTTCTTTATTGCCTAGCAGAGTGGGCATCTTCACTCTGAGTTTGGACATATTCTTAGTTGGAACCACCTTTGGACTTTCAGAAAATCTCTTTACTTTTATAGAGTTGAGTTTTCACTTCAGCACCAAGGATAATTGAAGAAAAAAACCCAATATTTGTGGCTAGGCTTAGTTGTACTGTTGGTAACAAGTGTCACCCAGATTTTAATGGCTTCACAGACAAAATGTACTGTTTGTTTCTATGATAAGTCATTGGGGTTGACACAGCACTTGTGTTAAATCAATTGAAGTGATAATTTACAGTGTTCTGTACATCCTGTGGGATTCACATTACCAGATGAACAGATGGACCCTGACAGTTTTGTTGGAGGCTGGCTTAAAAATGGGTCTGAGAAGTCAGTTCTAATGGGTGATAAACCTCTTTTAATACTACTTTAAGAACTCCTCTTTTTATGCTGAAATGGAATTCTCAGAACTATGTTTTATCAAATTTATGTGCAGTTTTGGATCTTTTTCTGTGATTGTCACTGATGCGGGTGTATTACCCTCCACATTGATGATGGTCTAGGAGTCCTGGTCTCAGTCATTTTTTTTTCCAGAAAAAGGTGTTAGTTATTGGAGACAAATCCAGGTGCAGCTGATAGTTCAGCTTCAGGTAGCCTTGCAAGTGAATCCCAGCAGCATCCACAGAAGCTTCACCTAGTGGACACGCAGAATTGTGGGACGTCTCAGACACTATCACTGTAAGCCCCCAAGTTTGGGGTGACTTCTTACAAAGCAATAGATGACACATACAAAATATAACTTTATGTATTCACTCCACTGCAAATATTTACTGAATATCTTCTGTGTGTCTAACACTAGGTGATATTGAAACTATAGTTTCCTAGACCTGGCATTTCTTGATGTTTCAAGTTAAGTTGTTTGGCAGATGCGAAACCAGAGAAATGTACATAAGAGGAGAGGCTTCAAAAGACTGGGGAGAAATTCCATTATCTTCCAGTTTTAGTATATGTGCTGCTGAAGTGAGCACAGAATTCCATTATCTTTTACTTCCATTTTCCCAAGAACTTTTCGAAACCCTGATCATATAGAGAGACATATATAGAGAGATTTGTCTCCCGAATGGCTCACCTGAGGCTAGCAAATTCCACATCTGTGGGCTGGATGGCCGGTAGGAGGTTTCTCCTGACTTATCTGACTTCGGGTCCTATTGAATCCAACATCAGCAGCTCAAATAGCAGGCAGCTGGTTCATCACCCACACCAGAGACAAGATGATCATGAGCTGGATGCAGGATATGGAGTAAATGAGAAGCTTGGCTAGCACCAACACACACACACACACACACACACACATATTATGCGAGGGAGTACCTCCCCAATGAATTTTTTCAAAGCTTTGTATTTTGTTTTTAATGGTTTTTTTTTTTTTTTTTTTTTACAAAACAACCTTATCACTATCAAAGTACTCTCCTTCACACTTAATACATTTTCAAATCTGCAATTCCATTGACAACATTTTTCAAACTTCTCTGTTTGGATGGCTGACAGCACCTCCCTCATTTTTTATTCACTTCTTCGACATGGTCAAATTGCTGTCCTTTCATGTCCTCCCACATTTTCAGGAACACAAAGAAGTTGCGTGGAGCGAGGTGTGGTGAGTAAGATGTGTGGCGCAACAGAGGCATGCTGGTTGTTTTTTTTTAGCTCCAACTGGAGCACTGAGACGGCTGCGTGAGCAGGCGCATTGTCCTGGTGGCAAAGTCAGTCCCCCATCTGCCACAAGTCAGACCTTTTTTTTGATCTCACAGTGTATGCCATCTTCTCAGAACCACTAACTAGAAATCTTGATTAAGAGTTTGACCTCGTGGAATAACTCCAAACGCACTATAACTTGGTATTTTTTTTGCCATTCAGGAAGTTGAGGTTATCCTGAATGAGGTTTGTTATCACTCGACATTTTACCTTTTTTGAAACTAAAAATCTGCACATACACTTGCGTTTTCCCCCTAGTAAACTATGTTCAACATCACAAAGGTGTCTCTGGCATTTTTCCCAAGCAGGAAAGAAAGCTTCATAGCATCACACTGTTCTCTGAAATCAATCAGCACACCAAAAAGTGTGAGCAAAACCGCGTTTATTAAAAAAATTCACTGCGACCAGAGAGAACCTTCCCAAGTGACACCACAGGGTCGTAGTGTCCACTAACGCAGAGCAAGTTGCTCAATGCTTGTCTAAAGGGAAGAATGCATACTGCAAAATCTCCACCTATCATTTTGGATATATATATATATATATATATATATATATATATATATATATATATATGATGTAGGCCATACTTACAGGGAAATACTCTTCCAAAGTGTTGAGAACCACTGCCTAGCCAAGTTGACACACAGTCTTAGTCCTCACACTTTACAGGGAGTCTTCTTTCTTAATTGCCTCCAGTCATTATGGGTGCTATCACTTTTGTTTTACTGCAGTCTATGTTGCTCTGGTACCTGCCATCAAGTTGGCGCCCCTCATGGAGACCCCGTGCACAAGGGATACAGTGGAGGGACGATGAAAAAGAGCGAGGCTCTCAATTATATGGGTCTACGCAGTGGTAATAAAAAGGGACTCACATATCAAAGCAATGATGGGGTGGCACACAACTGGGACGTGTTTGCTGTCTGTGTGTGTGGGGGGGGGGCACTGTGGGTTGAACTGACTCAACAGCACCACACCATGACAGTAAAAGAGGGAAGAAAAATGAAAACTCAATAGACGGAAAATCAAATTTAGAAAGAGTATAGGTTTTGCTAGAACTCCCAAATGTATTTCTCTATGAATACAACTGGTTTGAAGATAAACTCCCAAATATGTAGTCTAAAGTGTTTCAAGTTTTAGTAGGATATGAGCAACTTCTATTTACTGTTTCTCTCTCTCTATTTCTCTGCTTAAAATGTGAAGAAGTCAAATCACACAGCAGAGCCTCACAATTGATTAAACACCCTTCGTGTAGACCAGAGAGACTGCTCATCACAGTCTTCTGCTCCCTGCAGTCATGAATGGTGCAGTGTTGCCTGGAGGCCAAGTGTTAGCTCTCAGAGGATGTCAAGTGTCATTGGCCAAATAAAGCACTTACACAGCACAACATAGAATCCTGCTGTAGCGAAAGCCTGTGTTCTGGGTGGGAGGATATATCTGCCCCACCCCCACAGCAGAGACTGCCCTGGGGATATTGTACACCACAATCTCCTTGTACCATATCAGCAAGATAGAGCGGATTCTGTAACCGGAGTCTCAGCTGATGCTTGTGCTAACTGGGGAACATATAACATCCACTCTGTAATTCAGGCCGCACTTTCTTGGAGGCAGAGCGATAACTTAGGTGATGGTGAAACTAAATCCTTGAGCCAAAGCATGTGCTGCGTCAGTTTGTTGTAAAGTTGATTTCAGGTGCAAAGTGAGTAGCCGGCTCACCTGTGCGATTGCTATTATGTTGACTGCAGACCTCAATCTCTTCCTTACAAAGGTTTCTTTCTTGCTTTAAAGGGAACATATCAGTGGCTGAGATGGATATGGATATTATAATTAAAGTAAAAGAGGGCTTCGAAGGGTTCATAGAGAAATAGAATTAAAAGAGAGTGTAATTTTTCCAGAAAGTTTTTGAAGTCCCTAGATATGGCAAAGAGAATATAGCTTTTAACATTAGCAATGCTTACTGATTGTTATTTACATGCTATTGGTGTTTTACTTTTGTCTAAAATTTAGTTGGTTAATTTAAAAACTGTAATTTCCAAGAGTAGCCACGATTGGATTTTTGTAGTCATTGGATGATAGGCTCATTTTCCTTTCTATATTTTAGCTTTTAGATTTTAAATTAAAAACAGTTTGTTTTTCAGGAATTTTTCTCCCTTCAGTAGTCATTTTTCTTATATATCTGATTGCAAATTTGAAAGCACAATTTTTACATATACTGAAATCCCTGATTGAGTATACACACACTTTCCACTGTGTTTCCCCTTACCTATCTACATACCAAGAAATTCTCACCATGGGCCAATATACAACATCACAACAAATAGACAAAAAAAGGAGTTTTTCAAGGATTTAATTTACTTAGATACACAATCAATGTTCATGGAAGCAGCAGTCAAGAGAGAACAATGTATCGTTGTGGGCAAATCTGCTCCACAAATCGATTTAAAATGTAAAAGAGCAAAGATACCATCCTAAGGAAGTAGGGTGCACCTGACCTAAGGCAGGCTGTTTTCATGTCCTCATAGGCCTGGGAATGCTGGACTTGAAAATGAATACAGGGTAGTCTAGAGAATGATCCATGCATTTAAATTACAATCTTGGTGAAGAATATTGAAAACACTGCCAGAAGAATAAACAAATCTGACTTGGAAGGAGTACAGTTAGTGGTGGGAGTCAGCTGCTTTGCAATGGATTGGTCAAAGCGAGACCACACTCTTGGTTGAGTCAGAGAACTGGTTGTTAATGTAGCACTGGTCATCAGGGCTCTCACTCCGGTGGGGGCCGCTTTATGTGGACATCTCGGATATACGTGTCTTACTGCTTACCTCTCTTCTGCACCAAAGCATATTCTAAGCACCTATTCATTCTACCCCTAGAAATAAAAAAATAGAACTACGCTTGTAATATATATTTACTCATGTCCGAAAACTCCTTATACTTTTGGTGAAGCACTACATTTTTATTCCCTTGTGCTTGTTACTTCAGAAGACAAAGCTAGACTGTAAAGAGGAAAAGTGCCTAACAACCAGAAGCTGACACTCTGCTACTCATTTCACCTTTTTGAGACCCACCCAATTCCTAGGAGAACTGGTGAGTGAACTGTGCAACTCTTATAAGTGTTCAAAGAGATAAAAATATCGTTAGGACAATTGCTATGAGTTCAGCAGAAGTGGAAAGCAGTTTGTCAAAGATGAACATAACAAGTTCACAGAAGGGAACTAGTCTGTTTTTAATATATCTAACACAATGACTATTGTTTAATTGGCGCACCTGTAACAGAATGGGATCCCACACTTGTAGCAAAAAGATACTTAGAGATAAGTCACAGCTGATGGTGCTCAGGTAAAAGCAAAGAAATTCAGATAAAAGATGGCATTCAAGAAGCAATATGGAAATTTCTTAACATTTTTATTTTTTTCAGATACTCTTTAATGTTTTCATTAATATATTAATATAATTAAATATTCCTTAATATTACTTATCATAACCCAATTTTGTACCCCTTTCATTATTCTTTTTTATGCATTAACAGTAAGAAATGATTAACTTTTGGATAAACTTCTTTTTTTTAAATTAAATCTGTCATTAGGGTAGTGACTTGGTTATTAAATGATTTGAAGCTCACCACTGGGTGCAGTCCAAATGTTCTGAGAAGTCAGGATGGGTAGACAGTCACTGGCATATTTTGGATATGTGATCAGGAGAGAAGAGATCAGCACTTGGAAAGTAGGTCAAAGACAAGAAAGACTCTTAACAAGCTGGATGGACACAATGGTTGTAAAATGGACCCAAGGAGAATCCCAGTCGTGAGGATGGTGCAAGTCTGGGCTGTCTTTTATTCTGTGACTCACGGAGTCTCTATGGGTCACAGAGGACTGGGCGGCATCTTGCAGGAAGACCAAAGCATTTACAAGTCGAGGATCTCTGGTAGTGCTATGGGGGAGGTGTTCAGCCGTCAACCGACAGGTGCCAGTTGCACTGAAGGAGAAAGGTGAGACTGTCTTTTCTTGCAAGCAATGCCAGTGTTAGGAACCCGACTTGGGTTGTTCTGAGTGAGAATCTGCTCCATCACAGTGGCCTTGGTTTTTGATTTTATCAACACATCACTGATTTGACCCTTGAGTTATACCCATTTTTAACCAACTTAAGGGAGAAAGGAGATCTTATTTAAAGAATGCATGGTTTTGAATTAGATATTTTAGAACCATTGGTGAGTGAAATAGAGTTCTCGCTGAAATATTTGGTGCAGCAAGTGACAGGATCAAGAAAGTGAAAAGATGGCCTACAAAATTTGAAGAAAATACTTGGCATTTACATGCTCAATAATAACCAGAACATATAGAGAACTACATTTCAGAAACACACAGAGAAAGAGTACAATAAACAAAGAGTACAATAAACATTGCTTGCTTAGGCATTTCTACAAAGAAACTGTACAAACATCTAATAAACAGAAAAAATTATGTCATTCATCATTAGGAAAAATACAAATCAAATTCATAAGGAAATATCCATTAGGGTGGAAAAATTAGAAGGTCCAAAGTAAAGACGGGGGCTTGGAGAAGTTAGAGAGAACCCGGTGCACTGCTGGGATCAATACGGAATGGTGCTCTCAGTGCAGGAAGTAGCCTGGTCATTCTGCAAATGAGTGAACGTAGAGTGACCCTGTGACCCAGGAAAAGGGATGAAAATGTATGGCCGCACACACTTGTAAATGTTTCGAGAAGCATTCCTCACGTTGGTGAGAATAGCTCAATTATTCCATCAACAGACGGACGCATAGACGAAATGTGGAGCAAACAGACAATGGGATTTATTCAGCTGTAAAGGAAGTTCTGCTACTTGAAACAAAATGGTTAAAACTTGAAAACATCATGCTAAGTTAAATAAGTCAGCCACAAAAGATTAAATATCATATGATGTTACCTATATGAAATATCCGGCAGCGACAAATTCCCAGAGACAGGAAGCAGATTAGAGTCTGTCAAGCGGGTGGGGCATATGAAGAATAATTGTTTAACGGGATGGAGCTTTTGTTTCAGCTAATGAAAATGTTTGGGGAATAATTTGGTATAGGTTGTACAGCATTGTGGATATAATTAATGCCACTAAATTATTCAAATGAAACACTTATAAGAAAGTTTGAGAAATTGTCGCAACAAAGAGGGATATAAGGAAACATGGCAACTACATGTGATATGATAACCTGAATGAAATCCTAGAATCAAAAATGAAACAACACAATGTCACATAAAAGTGAAGGAAACCTGAATAACTTGCAGAGCTCAAACCCATTGCCATAGAGTTGGTTTGACTCATAGTCTACTCTAGGACAGAGTAGAACTACACCCTGGGGTTTTGGAGGTGGTAAATTTTTACTGAACACATCGCCTCATCTTGCTTCTGTGGAGTCACTGGTGGACAGGAACAACTGACCTTGTAATTAGCAGTCCCACGTAATTGCCGACACCATCAGTGCTTCTTGAATAAAGTACATGACTTGCCCATGAGTGGTTCTGGGTAGAAAAGAATGGAACACTGCAAGATCTTATGCCATGCACACAATTGTTGCTATGTTTGATTCCATCATGGCAGTCAACGAAGTATAGACAGAGGTTAGTAAATAATAGTGGATTGATATTGTTCATCCATTGTAGCACACATCCTATGTTAATGCAATAATAGAGGAACCAGGATGTGAGATATCCTCTGTTACCTTCAAAATTTTCTATAAGTCTAAAATTATCCTAAAAGAAAGTTAATTTTTGAAAGAGGAGAACTTATTATCTCAACTTAATAAGAAACCTGGAGTAGGTCAGCAATAGTGGTTATAGAGTCATTAAGTTATATTATACACTCAGACGATTTCTGGCCTTCCCAGCATCCAGACTGTGTGTGTTAGGTTGACTCTCAAACATGGAAAGGACTTCACCTTCATCATAGTCACAAAATAGCTGCCGTAGTTCCAAGTACCATAGACATATGGGGTCGTTCTTAAAGTCTCAGCTTATATATGTATATTGACTTTTAAGGAGGTTGTAGTCTTGTTACTGAAGACAGATAGGTGCGTCAAATCAGACTTTAAAGAATATTTTGGCAAAGGTTGTGCTGCAAGGGTTAATCCCAGCAAGGCTGGAACTAGCTAGTGGTGAAATGGGTTAAGCATTAGGCTTCTAAACACATAGTTGAGGCTTCTAATCCACCTCAATCGCAACTCAAAGCTGCTCTTTGGGAGAATAAGGAGACTTGTCTACTCCTCTGAAGGTTTACTGTCTTTGAAACCTTGACCTCTGTCTAGTCACAGAGCGTCACCATGAATCAGGGTTCACTCGGTGGCAGTGAGATTGACATCCTATTTACCAGGAGGGATCAGTCCCTGGCTGGTGAAATAAATGGTCACTAGAGGTGAAAATAAGCTTTCATGGATCTCCTATATTTATGCCTCAGAAGAGGAAGAGACTTTCAAAACCCAAGGAATGAAGGAATTCATCAAAGTGTTGAATATAGTAGAGTTCGAGACGAAGGAGAATTGTGGAGAGGGTTTTGAAAATTTTAGACTAAAACATTGAGAGGTTCCAATTCGGGCAGCCAGGGGAATAGAATGTTGGTGGTGAACGGGAGAGGAAGAAGGGAGGTGACTGTGTAAGTGTTCGACTGAATAACTAAGCCTATCAAGTTGGTTCTATAAAAGCCATCAGAGCACCCATAACATAAGAAATCTATATTGTGAGGAGCCTCAAGCTAGTCATGGAAATGCTGCAAAAGAGAAAAAGAGATAAAGGGAGAGATAGAAAGAGAGAAGGGGGGAGAGAGGGGGAGAGAGAAGGTAGATTGAGAAAGACAGAGACAGATAAGATACCTGGCTAACACTCCTGCTCCAGGCATTCCAGATACTTAAGTGAAGGAGTTGAATCATCTTAGACATCTGGTGAAGTTGAACTTGAAGCTTCAGGCATTATGTGACTCTGACCACATGTCAAATACAGCAAGAAATACCTTTCCATGCCCAGTCAACTCACAGAAACATAAGATAATTTTTTAAAATTGTTTTAAGCCATTTGTTTAGGGATAAACTATTGAGTGGCCAACAGTGACCAGACCGTTGTAATAATGACAATTAAAATAAACTTCATCCTTAAATGGCTGTTGTTTGCAACGAACTTTTGTGTTGCTTGAGAAGAGAGACATCACAGGTCATTTTGCTATTAAAGGGTTGTCATTATTTAAAAAAAACTGAAATGACATTTAATTGTGTTCCCTGTTTATTAGGATGTATTTGCATAATGTGGGGGTTGAAATGACCTGCTATTCTAGCTGAAGTGGTTGAGTAATTTTATCATGGCTGTATGGTAGGATTTAGAAACTTGCTCTTGTTGGGAAGGTGCAAGACAAATTCTGTTGTCTGATTTCAGGACTTAGATAACTGTTCTCTCTTTAATGATTTTCTTTCACTTCAGATATAGATGGATTTAATTAAGGATAGGCTGCTATCCATGCTAGGTTGTGTCAGGGAAGATCAAAGAGCGTATTATCATGCCTTTCTTTTCCATGTGAAGACAGTTGATTTGTGGCAATAGCTATTATTTTAAGACTGTATTAACTGGATCCTCACTATTTTATCTCATGCCTCCCTGATAGAAGTATTTCTCTGTGTGAATGCAGACCCATTCTATCGATTTTTGTCTGCTTTCTCTGGGTGTTCGCAAGAACCTCTCAACAGTTATATCTTTTACTTGGAAGTATTGATTTAAGATGTTCTAACAGGTGTTTTCTTCTGTTTCTCTCTTCCTGCCTCATGCTGCCATCAGATAAGAACCACTTAGGTCTTCTTTTGTTACCTGTGTGCCACGGTGTTCTCCACAGCTGAACGGATACATTTCTTTTATGCTGTAAAAGTGACTTTATGGTACAGTAGGGTTTCTGGGGTGGGGTGGTCTTATGTGGTATTTAGTATGACCTTTTAGATTGTTCATATTAAATATCAAGCTATTTCTAAAACAAAATGGATAATGTGATGAGATTTTGCTTCTAAGCAGTGAACATTCCTAGTGAAGACAAGTGTAAAATTCATGTACAAAAGTATTGGCAAGTGGCTAATAGTTGACTCATTTCCAGTTATGGCAGTCACTAATTTAGTAAACTAACCTGAGATGGTAGTCCAGGTAACAGAGGCTCAGTAAGATTAGTCTCCATTTGAGCAGTTGGCTATTTATGGAGAATAAACTCTGTGGGTAGATTTCATTTGTGAGCATCAATAATCAGAAACCCGAAGACACCGCTTTATTTTAAAAATGCCCAAAGTGTCAATCTGTAGCTAGGCAAGTGATCTATCAGCCAAGGAAACTTTAAAAAATTCCAAAGAGAAGAGAGGAGGTGTTTGCCATGCCCGTTTAGTTTACAGGGGGAAGCACCTTCTATTCAAAAGTGGAAACAGAGAGCCATTCAGGAGGCAGATGCGATGTGAAGGGAAAGGACTCTGAGAGGCTATTTTCAAATCGGTTCTTAGAGCCATGGTATCATTGTAGATCAGGCACTAAGCTTGGTATCACGTAACCTACAGTATATTATTGGCTGCTCTGCTCTTGTGTGCGTTTATGTAAAATCAATCACCTAGAAAGTCTTATAAATTATTAACCTGGAATCCTCTTCATTATATCCGTCGGAGATAGATGGGATTTATTATTCTCCTCATTGTCCAGATGAGGATGGGTGTAGCAGGGAGGGAGAGTCACCTTCCATCATCCCAGAATGGTCACACAGCCAGGGAGACTTAGCAAATCCTCTTTATTTAAACCCTAAGCATCAACAAATGCAATGTTTAACAGAGTGTGGGGAATCCACCAAGGGCGATAACTAGTGCCTACAGTTGCTGTCTACATGATCTTTTATCGTTTGCTACGTGATTCCAGGGAGGAGACTGCTAGAGATGGTCCAGCCTCTATGTTCAACTCATTCCATCTCCTAGGGGTCCTTCTGTGAGCCCATTCTTTCCCATTGTCCCCATATAGTTTTAGTAACTCCCACTGCAGGGATTGAGAAGTCACAGGGGCATCTTGCCTGCACTCCCCACCCCCCCATTTTGGTCCTCACTTTCAGAGCCTCTGGCCTTTGTCAACAATTATTATCCTTTCATGGTAAAATGCTAAGATTTTTTCCGACTCTTTATCTTGTTGTGTTTACTCAGATTTCCAATAAAATAAAACATTCTCAGGTGTAATGCTCTTAAACTGCTGCCAGCAGGTCATAAGAGACGGGTGGCTGTTTCCATCCACAAGGCACTCAATGGAATGCATACCTTGTTGTTGGCTGATACCAATCAATGAAGCTCTAGTTTCAATGTGACACAGTTGTTTCAGAATTCACCTTGGGTTTAATGTTCCTGGAGCTTTATCTAGAAGACCAAATTGCCTTTGTAGTGAATTCAAGTGGAGCCAAATTTATGGATGGCAATTAGTTTTAAATGGCTGAGTGGCCCCTCACAGCTGGTAATGGAAACTTTGATGGTGACTAGAAACTGCTCATTGATGTTCCCTTCTCAAGTTATGTACACAGGACCCATGATATCTGCCATGCATAGCCTAGATACCCCTCTGACTGAAGGTCTTTGCTATGTTGTCTGAATACTTAGCTAGAAATGTTTAGACCAACAAAAACTGAGTTGATTGTTTTAGAAAATTAAATGAGAAAAATGCCTAATTGTATTTTCTTGCTTAATTTGGTCAACTTTTTTTTGTTTTTGTTTTGGGGGGCATCACTGCCCTCTGGTGGTGGGAGCAGGAGGCCCAGCCTTGCTGTTGGATTTGAACCTCCAACCCAATGGGTCACAGTCCCGTGCACAACCACTACGCCACGGGGGCTCAGGCCCTGTCAACTTCTTTTTAAGAGTTTTATTTCTGTGGTTTTAAACAAAGAAAGAAGCACAATAATAACAAACTTGCCAAAAATGGAAGCCCTAACCATGTAAAAGTAGATTTGGGGTGTATGTGGAGAAGTCATCCATACTGAAGGCTTTGATCTGCATTAGTGCATACTTCAAATCCTCTTTGTTTTCAGGAAGTAAGGTTGTACGGCCTACATAGCACAACTTATTAATAAATTTTCCTCCCATTTTGGTGCTTGGTCTTGCATGTAGTCCTACTTCTCAGATTCTTTTGAGGACACCGATTGGATGAATAGGGAGAGAGGGGGGCTGAGCCCCAGTGGTATAGTGGTTGTGTGCAGGACTGCGGCCCATTGGGTTGGCAGTTCAAATCCAGCAGCAGCTCTCCAGGAGCAAGACTGGGCCTCCTACTCCCACCAGAGGGCAGTGATGCCACCCCCCCCAAAATGATAGGGAGAAAGGATGCAATCCTGGCATATTCCTTAGCTGATTTTAACCCGTACAATCTATCACCTTGTTCTGTTGGAAAGACTGCCTCGACGTCTGTGAACGAGTTCCTGTTAAGCAAATGGAGTGTTTTCAAATGGCCATTCTTAGTACTCTTTAGTTTGCAGCCTTGAAAAGAGTTAAGATGCATTTAAAAGGTTTTGTCAGACATTTCCATCCTCCTTCATAGCTAAAATAATGCAAAAGGTAATTTGTAGTGTTGATAAATTTGGTGTAGATTTCTAATGAGCAGGGACAACGTTAATGACTTTTATGTTTTGTTTTCTTATCCTCCTCTTCCTCTCACCAACATAGAGTTCTTTTGTCCTTGAAGAGACCCTTAAGACAAGGAGAACAAAGGAAGGGAGACACATTTCTTGAAATGGATGCTTGACTTTCTGCAGTAGAATTTCTCTTAGGTTACTTTATAAATGTGAACCGATTAGTAGAAGGCATATTATTCATGTGCCTATTTGTGATGTGAAATTTTTAAGTGGAGTATCCTAAAATATTGGGGGAACCTATAACACTGGAGTGGGCTCTAATAGAACTCACTTCCTTGAAGAGAGTTTTACACGTGTTCAGGTTTGGTTAGCAGTTGCATAGGGATGGGCTCCTTGGTCAGCTGCTGTTTCATGATCATTCACTTCATGCTTTTGCGCTGATTTCTACTCGTGTCAGACTTAGGGACAGAGCAGCATGAGTGCAGACCTTTGCAGAGGCAGATTGCCACATCCTTCTCTTTGGAGCGCCTGATGGACCCGGCCATGCATCTTTTAGTTAACAGCTGAGCCTCTCAGCACTCATGATGGGCAGAATGGTAGAAATGTATGTTGCAGAGCTGCAACACAAAAGACTCTCAAACACCTTCTTTCAACCCAATTTTGATCCTCCTATCCCCCCTCCCTTTTTGTGCTCTTCAGTATACTTTAGTGACTTGTAGAAGAAATGAGAATTTTATTACTAGACATGGAAATAATATGACAGAGTTAAAGCAGTGTATAAAACTGGGAAGTTCTCTTTGGTTTGACCTGCGGTAATTGTTTCACTTTCAATAACTTATTTTGCTCTTCATTAAGCTGGAAAAATTACCATCAAACCGGTAGGGTGGGGTATGATGATTGAGTGAGGGTATAGGTGCCAAGTGTACACCACACTACTTGGCATCTATTAATTGGGTCTCTAGGAAGTGGGGGCTCTTTGACTTGCCATTACTATTTTCATTCAAACGGGATGTTGACCAAACAGATCTCATGAGCTTAATAGGAAACATTTTTATTCTCGCTTTCCAATGTCCCTTTAAAATCTGTTTAGTGGTCCTCTTTAGAAAAGTTATGATAATATTTAGAATTTATGGATCCCTCTTAGGAAATGCAAGGTCTTATGTTGGCCTCATTCACAAAAACACAGTATCAATTTAGTTTTAAAGAAAGAACAAGAATTCTAGGTCCATGATGAAACTAAGAAGCTCTCTGGGGCTCCTCCGAGTGCAGGTAGGCCTGCAGAGAGGGGCCTGCGCTTCGACATGGCAAGAAGCCAAGAGCTCTCACTACGGCTATTCTTTACTTGCATTCTCTCCTCTTCTCTCTCTCTACCCTGGACTGTCCTGGTTGTGGCTAAGAGACCCTCAGCATCAGAAAAGAAATTCTTGATGAGTTCCGTGAAAGTGACTTCCATTTCTGTTGGATTCCATTTTTCAGATTTTTAAAATAGTGTCCCCATAAAAGCATCCATCTTAGGTGATTCCCAAACTGTCTTTTCACAAGCCGTTCTTGGGCTATGAACTTCCAATTGACTCGCAGCTCATGCTTGCTCTTCAGTAGTATGTAACTTTGCTCTTACTTTGAAACGACTGACCCACCCCCTACCCCCAAACTCATCACAACCATCTCCCTTGATGGATATGCATTTTAAACATCATGGAAAAGTCACTGAGTGTCTTCTTGTCCTAAAGTAAGGCTGGCCTTAGACACTTCTGCTGCAAATTTGACTTAGGACACACCTGGGAACTTAAAGAGACAGTTACTGCTTTCTCTGGAATTGTGTCTTGATATTTCCTTCTCCGGTCCCTGCCTTGGTTTGTGATGAGCCCTAGTGGCATAGTGGCTACAAGATGGGCTGCTAATTCCATAGTCAGCAGTTCACAACCAGCAGCTGTTCCTCAGGAGAAAAATAGGACTATCTCCTCCTGTAACAGTACAGTCTTGGAAACTCACAGGGGCAGCCCTCCCCTCTCCTGTGGGGTTGCTGTGCCTTGGACTGGATGGCAGTGGGTTTTGTTTGCTCCGTCCTGGTTCTCTGAGCAATTTTCATCTCTTACCCCCCCTGCCCTTTAGTTATTATCTTTCTTGGTCCAACCCGTAATTTCTTGGATAAATTAGTCTGAAAATCTAATCTATGCTGGAGTGTTACACTTTGTAGATAACGTTTGCATTTTAACCCCTAAATAGTGACTCCTGTGGGAATTACAGGTACCTTGAAAGAAACAGTGGGAGACATTTCAAACCACAATACATAGTCAGCTGCCTCCTCAGCTTATGCCAAAAGCTGGCTTTGCTAATTCCCCACCTACATGGGGCTGTGTCAAGAATCACTGGGCCTCCTCTGTAACCCGAGTTACAGTGTCTCCAGAAGCACTGCATTTAAGATTAACACTGGTTGTTTCTCTACAAATAGTTAGCACATTCTTTAGATTGCCTCCATTGATCTAAATGTCATAGTTTTATACAGATAAGAATGCATCCAAGGTTGATATATGAATTATTATTGTTTGGGCAAGGAGAGACAGAATTTAGCCACTTAACCACGTGGCCTTTTCATTACCCAAATAACAATAATTATAATGAGAAAAGATTGCATTTTGTTCCTTTTAGCAAGAAAGTAAGTGAAGGGAAACTACAAATCTATGTTATTGTGATAAGTGAAGCCTGCAATAAACTTGAAGTAGAGTATTCAATTAATTATTTGAATTATTGTTATTTGAATAAAAACATTTCATTTGTATATATTTTTGTTGACATGTTATAAGTGAAAATTCAAGTACAAAGCGAATGCTATAATTTTAAATATTTATTTTAAGGATCTATTTTCAGACTTTTGAACATAAAAAGGCAGTCACTCTATAAAGATTGTACTTATTTCTTAAGGAATACAAATTCTTTGAAAAATTCAAATTCTACACTGACTTTAATGCATGGAGAGAAGTTTTACATTTGCGAGTACTCTGAATTTCATTAAGATTAAACCATTAAATGTTATCAAGTGAATTTAGTAGAATTTAAATGATGTCTATTTAATAAGAAGCACATATTTTTTGAAAACCATTAATGATAAAATGGATATAAACAAAGGAAGCAAAGGAAATAACAGTTATCAAAAACTCACCATGAGTCAATTTTCATTTTCTGTTTCCCTTGGATTAAAAAAAAAATCTTCAGTGACAAATTTCCTCAACCTAAAGCCTTCTTGATGAAATCCTAGTGTATCAAGTTACTCTGTATCATAATTAATAACTTAGGTTCCTGAACTAAGCAATAACTATTGCCCAGAGCAAGAAAAAATGATACTTAAACCACTGCTATGTTGGCAAGTTTATTGACCATGATATTCCTATCCAATCTGAACATGATCCTGGATCATGGATACAAACTTTCCAACTATGCATTTTTTTAGGGGCATCACTGCCCTCAGGTGGTGGGAATAGGAGGCCCAGCCTTTGCTCCGTGGAGCTGGAATCGAACCTCCATCCCAGTGGGCCTCATTTCCGTGCACAACCATTACGCCACCAGGGCTCAGCCCTCCAACTATACATTTTAAAGATAGATGTAAAACCAAAGGGTTATACATTTTAATCTACTTAGTTCCAAAATTATTGCCCTGCATTATTTCGGGGATGAGTAAACAGTACAAATCCAATCTATGAATTGTCCTTTTTTAGAAAATAAAAAGACCAAAGCAAGTATCTGTCAATATTAACTGGAACAATGAGTAACTAAGGAAAGCTACGAAAGTTACCAGTAGGCCATTAATCATAGACTCAGGAGAGAGGACTTTCAAGAGGTCATGTAATCTAGTGTGTAGCCCAAGAGTAACTCAACCTCTTGGAATTCTAGTTGTCTTCCTACTTTTAACAATTAAAAAATGCACTGTATAGTTTTTCGGGTCAACTGTAATTTACTTAATGCTTCCTATATGCCCAAGCAGGAACACTGGTGGCACGGTGGGCGAGGCATTGGACTGCTAACTGCAAGAGGCTCACACCCATCAATGGCTCTGGGGAGGAAGATGAGGCTGTTCTCATAATGTTGTAAATGCTCAGAACTCTACGGAATAGCAATCTTGTGTCCACCAGGCTCACTATGCATCTGAGTTGACTGGGTGTCAGAGGGCTTGGATGTGGCAAAGATTGAAACAGAAGAGGAATTCAAAAGATTAATTATTATTTCTTGGCACCTAAGCCAGATATCATACAATTCAATAGTTCAAGCATATTAAGAAGAATTGCACAAGTATTACCACAGTCAAATTCAGAAAATCCCCATCCCCCTACCGTTAAATCACTTTCAAAATAAGTTGTGTAATCAGTCAGTCCTAATGCTCTCCCCTCCAGCCTTCATTGTTCACTACTGAGGTTCACTTACCTCACCCCCCACCATCATCCACCCTCCACCCAAGCATCTCCTATAAACCCTGGCATCAGTTATTTTCTCTATGTATCCACTTGGTCTGTGCTTCACAAACTGGGAAATCCCATAGAAACAATGAAAAACAAAATTAAACTAAAGTGGTAGGGATAAAATAATAATAACAAAAAAAAGAAGAAACAAGAAAAAAAATACCACCTGCAATATTTAATAAGCCAGGGAAGAAAATTTTGTCATGGAACAAGCAAGAGATACTTACACCTAGAATAAATTTGAGTTGGGTCAATAGGGGTCTAACCAAGTATCAAGTTTGACCCAACATAATCAAGAGTACAATGATCTCTCTCTGACAGTAAGCCTGTTTGAGACCCTTACCTGTGGCTGGGGGCTGCCAGTGACTTAATCTAGCTGGATACTCTGCAGATGGATTTGGGGCTCTCACTGTCCTCCATACCCATCTACTAATTGGGTGTTATTAATTTTAGCTTTGACAGTTTTTCATCACATCTGAGTTATGTTATTATTGTCATGGGATTACACAAGCTGATGGGTTCCCCCCCTAAATATATACTTCTTTACACAAAAGCATTTACAATTTAATGGGAAGTAAAAAGCCTAGAATGATAATTGCAGAATCATGATATAAATGAACTGGACAAGCTTTGCAATACATTTTGAAAGGTAAAAAAGGGTTTTTGTTATTTTCATCTCATTTAAGTTTATGATGTTTTATTTTGAGTCAAAAATTTGAGTCAAGTTACAAGAAGAGAATAAAAGTAATATTGTGTGGCTGATATATCTAGGGACTATCCATATGAATATTGATTAGAAAAGGTAATTAGGGAAGGAAGAAAATAGCAGATCAGAACACTCTAGTGACGCAAACACTTAGACCAATGAGGTAAGAATTGAAATCCCAGAAAGATGTCCATCTATAACACCAGCCTGTGTGACCATGAGCTGCCGATGGGATCAGGGATCAGGTATCAAAGACCAAAAAGTCATATCATTGTGAATGAGGGGGAGTGCGGAGTTGAGGCCTAAAACCCATCTGTAGGTAACTGGACATCCTCTTACAGAAGGGTCACAGGGAGGAGATGAGCCAGTCAGGATGTAGTATAGCAATGATGAAACCTATGACCTTCCTCTTCTTCTTTAATACTCTCCCCCCCCCACACACACACACTACCATGATCCCAATTCTGTCTTACAAATCTGGTTAAACCAGAGCATGTACACTGGTACAAATGAGTGATGGAAACACAAGGGCTCCAGGACAGATAAACCCTTCAGGACCAATAATGAGAATAGAGATACCAGGAGAGTTAAGTGGAAAGTGGGGGGGGGGGTTAGGAGAAACCAATCACAAAGATCTAATCTACATATAAGCCCCTTCCTGGGAGATGGACAACAGAAAAGTGGATGAAGGGAGATGTTGGACTGTGTAAGACATGACAAAATAATAATAGTTTATTAATTATCAAGCGTTCATGCGGGAGAGGGACAGGGAAACGGGAGAAAAATGAAGAGCTGAAACCAAGGACTCAAGTAGAAAGCAAATTTTTTGAGAATGATGAAGGCAACAAATGTATAAATGTGCTTGGCATACAATGGGTGTATGTATGGATTATGATAAGAGTTCTATGAACCCCAATAAAATAATTTAAAAGAGATAAAAAATGATGTTCATCCATGCATGGAAAGCTGATCTCTGATAAAAGGTCAAAACTGGGGAATTAAAATAATTATAATACTTAAAAATTATATCAGCATATAATTCATATATCATACAATTTAATAGTTCAATCATATTAAAAGTTGTACAATCTCATGTGTAAGTATATTAATTCATTAAAAATAGAGGTATTGGCTTATGTACATATATGGCAATACATTTGGGCCTCTGCTCAACGTCCTCCCTTAACACAGGAACACTTTGTTCTAACAGCCTGGCATTCTGTGATGCTCACCCTCCCAACACTATGGCTGAAGACAAAAAGGGTACATAAGTGAATGTGGTGAAGAAATCTGATGGAGTTGTAAAGGCTTGAAGTTAAACAAGTGGCTATCTAGCCCAAAAGCAACATGCTCACATGGAAGAAGCAAAGCAGCCTGTGTGATCAGGAAGTGTTGATGGGATCAGGGAACAGGCATCGGAATACCCTAAACAACAACAGCAACAACAAAAAACCATATTGTTAAGAAAGAGGGGATCTGAGTAGAGACTCCTAACCTATCTGCAGACAATAGACCATGCCCTCACAGAGGGTCACAAGGAAGGGATGAGTCAACTAGGGCACAATACAGCACTGATGAAACATACAATATTCCTCTGGTTCTTTGATGCTTCCTCACTCCCCGCTATCATGATCCTAGTCCTACCTTTCCATTCTGGTTATACTGGAGTCTGTCCACTGGTACAAATAAATGCCTATGACACATAGACTCCAGATCAGATAGACCCCTCAGGAAGAGAAATGGGAGTAGTGATATCAGAAAGGTAGGGGAGCGGTGGGTATTGAGGAAGAGGAAGGGGGAATCCTTTATAATGTTCAACGTACACCCCCTCCCCCCGGGGGATGAACAATAGAAACAGTGATGAAGGGAGAGAGCAGTTGGGCTAAGATATAAAAATGATAGTTTATAATTTATCAAGGGATCATGAGGGAGGGGAAAAGGGAAAAAAGAAGAGGAGCTGATACCAAGAACTCAAAATAAATGTTTAGAAGATACTGACGGCAACATATGTACAAATATACTTGTTATAATTGATACATAGATTTTATAAGAGCTGTAAGAGCTTGAAATAAAATGATCTTTAAAAAGTTGTACAATCATCACCACAATCAATTATAAAGCATTTCTTTTTTCTTTTAAAAATTTTATTCATTTATTTTCAGTTTCTTCTTTCATGCATTAATTGCTACTAGTTTGCCATTTTCCCCAATCTGTTCTTCCATACTCCCAAGACACCATTAATTCAGTTACTGTCTCTATAAATGTACCTATCCTGGATTTTATAAGTAGGAAAGCAAATTAATAGAGACAAAAGGGCAACAACCAAAAATTCCAACAATCATAGCAAAGTAAAACAGAAAAAACCTTTAATCCAAAAGAAAGCAAAAAATATTTAAAAATCAGAACAAATTTAAAATGAGTCTAAATGGAGATCAAATAATAAGGTGTTAAAATTTAATCCACTGCATCTCTAACAATTCAAAGTCCAGTGTACTTTGCATGATGACATGGCGATCCACATCCCTGGTCATGGTCAGAGGACATGGACAAAGAGGGAGGTTTACTACAAGGGTATTTCTCCTTCACTTTTTCTTTTTTAATTAAAACCACTTTATGATGGATCAAAAGGGAGATCAAATGATAAGATATGGCTTTTCAACTTAATTACATCTGCCATAATGAACTTTATATTGCTCTCTGTCTGTTAATAAGGTTATTCACACTCTTTGGCTATGGTCAGAGGAGATTCATTGGAGGGGGTCTTAATCATGTGTGGACCTTCCAAGTGAATTTTGGGATTAAACTGTCATCCACAGCCTTCTGCAAACTAGGTGTTCCAAATTTAAACTCTCAGGCCATTCCCTCCTCTGGATTTGGATTTTATTATTTAAATTCTTGACTTACACAGCCTGGTGCGGAAGAGATAGTCTTTTTAACAACTGATGCTCGATAGCCATTTGAAGAAAATGGAACATGATCCATATCTCTTCTTTTTCTTTTTTCCCTAACTCTAACGATCAAGATCTCTTACCACATATAAAAATGAACACAAGTTGGATCAAAGACATGTCTGTAAAATCTAAAACTATAAAAAAATCACCAAAGAAAAAAATAGGACAAATTAAGGGGGACTAATATATGCCATAAATATACCACTAAGATATATAAAAATCAATAACAAATGTAAATAAATAGGTTCTAAAAATATGGCTATGATTTGCTAAAATTAAACATGTTTCCATATGAAAAAGCCTCCCCAAAGTAAAAAGAGTATCTGTAACCTGGGGGAAATGTTTTGGTGATGACATATTGGACAAGAAACTAATCTCTAAAATTTGTATAATTTTAACAACAGAAGATGAAAAATACAATTTACAAATGGACAGAAGACAAAATAAGACTTTCAGGTGGCCAACACATAGGTGACAAGATACTCGTGATCATTAACTACTGTCATCAAGACAAGTCCAACTTAAAGGCCAGGATAGAATGGCACCTGAGGCTGTAAATCTTTATGGGAGCGGAAAGCATCATTTTTCTCCCAGAGAGTGGCTGGGGTTTTCAAACTGTGGCTTTTGGAGTTAGCAGATGACCAACAATGAGATGTCATCTCACCTCACCTCAACAGTGACTCACTGTATCAAGTCGATGCTGCCTCATCAATACTAAAATAACAGAAAACAACACATTCTGGTAAGAGTGTGAAGAGACTGGGGCTCTCCCATATTTCTGGTAGGACTGTGAAGTTATGAAATAGCTGTGGAAAATGGTCTGGTGCTTCCTTTAAAAACTGGACGATTAGAGACTCAAAAGAGATCTCACCTGCCCTCATTGGACAGTAGATATCTCATATCTCATATAATTACAAGTGTAGAGTCTAGAATTTACAATTCATTGCTAACAAAATACCTAGAAGGTCATGTTAAGAAATTAACTATCCCACCCCACACTTCATAAGGTGGATGGACCTGAAGGATATCATACTGACTAAAATTTGTTCATCATAGAAGGACAAATACAAATCTTGTTCTCTCTGTAAGTAAATCTTTTCTTGACTTTTTAATAGGAGTAATCTGATAAAAAGACCTGGGGGGGAGGCTTCACAAAATTTGTGGGAAAATGGAATACAAAGCTCATGGGATTACTTCAAAACATTTCCAAAGCCCCCTCCTATCAAATCATATTCCAACTAGAAAAAGTCAAGGAGAGGTTTATTCACAGAAGGAAATATTTTTGGGAGGTTACCAGGGGTAAAAGAAGGGAGATATATAGAAAGGGCTTGGAAAAATGTATTATTAATTTTTCCATTTTTCCTTGAGCTTGTTAAGACTTTAAATAAAGGTAAAGGCAATATACCGTTGAGGGAATCAGTGCCCCATGATCACAGCAAAGGAAGACAGTGGGAGGAGCCAAGAGTGAATGACAGTGGAGAGGAATCCTCCCACAGCCCCAATTCCATCAGCACAGAACAACAATACCTTGTGTGCAGATGCATAAACAGCCATGCAAGCTGAACAGATGTGAGAAGGTAAGTGGGATTATACATTCATAGAATGGAAGGTTTGGCAGAGGATGTTCCTACCTATATATTTATATGTGCTACAAAACACCCTTTAATTAAATAGAGCACACAGGGGGCAAAGTTATGAAAATCTTTTTACTTATACCAAACACCTTGAGGAAATGAGGAGTCTTTGAGTCTGGGGGCTCAGGACCATAGTCTTAGGGGGCATCAAAGTGAATTAGCATAAAATATTTACTGCAGGCATTGCTCTACATCCTATTTGTTGAGTAACAAGTCAGGTCTTAAAAACTGAACCACCATGTAAGATGTGACGATTGATCTTTCCCTGTCCAAAGCAAAGCAGACAAAAGATGCATGGAAATTAGTAATGAAACATGTGAACCCCCAACCTCTAAACTCTTAACACCATGGTGCCAGGTTACTCCCCCCTTCTCATCTGCAAAATTCTAAATGATGATGATGATGATGATGATAATAATAATAATAATAATAATAATAATTAAAAGACTATTCTTACTGGTTGGAGAGACATTGGTGAAATCTCATAGACTGTGACACTTATTCACTGTGTAACCCTTTAAGGGACTTTCTAACCCTTTTGCCTCTTCTTTCAGCCAAGCAATAAACAGGTCTATAATAATGGTTATGCACTTGGCTGCTAACTACAGGGTCAGCAGTTCTAAACCACCAGTTGCTCTCAGGGAGTAAGAAGGGGCTTTCGAGTCTGGCAAAGAGTTACAGTCTTGGAACCCACATGGGCAGTTTTAAGCATAGGATGCTTTCTGCTCGCATAAAGATTTACAGCCTCAGAAATCTAGAGGTGCCATCCTATTCTGTCCTGTAGTTGGACATGTCTTGATGACAGTAACGTTGTTCTGAGTCGGCATTAACTCGAAGGCAGTCTGTTTAGGTTTTGGCTTTAAAAGAACAATAGCACCAGGGAGGGACTTATTCTCACCAACAGCCAACCATATGAGCTCAAAGGGCATCATTTGGCCAGGGATCCAGCTAGAAGGTAGGCTGGCATGAAAAAAAAAAAAGGAGCATGGAAACGGTGAACACAGAAAGATGTAAACATGGCCGCTTTGTAGAAGCTCCAATACATGTCAGAAATCAAAATGTGTATGAATTGTTGAATGGAGACCCAAGTTACTCTGCACAGTCTCACCTAAATCACAATAAAATATCAAAAAAGAGGTTTTTTTCTTCTTTTCTTTTTAAAATTTTCTTGTCTTTTTTTGGTACGAGTCCTGTTAGTGCAGTGGGTTAGTCTTTGGGCTGTTTACCATCAGGCAGGCAGTTCAAAATCAGCTATTCCTCAGGAGAAAGGTAAAACTTTCTAGTCCCCTAAAGATTTACAGTCTAGGGAATCCATAGGAGCAGTTCCTATAGGGTTGTGACTCAGTGGCAGTGAGTATTTTATTCACATAAACGGCCCTGTTGGCACTGTCAGGTGGGTGTTGCACTGCTAACCACAAAGTCGGTGGTTCAAACCTCCCAGCCACTCCATTTGAGAAAAATGAGAGTGTCTTCTCTTACAAAGTCCTGACAATCCCATAGGGTTTTTTTTATATAACTTGGAATCTATTTGATGGCTATGTTTGGCTTTTGTTGGTTTATTCAACTATAACATAAATATAGAAAACTGCTCACATTAGATTATCTTAGTTATCAAATACCGTCATAAAAAATGACTATAAGCATATTAGAGAACAGAAATTTATTTTTTCACTGCTGTGGGAGTCTCATCAGCTGTTCGTAGCTGCATATCTGCGTGGCATCCGTGTTCTCCCTGCGTCAGTGTTGGGATCTATTCTGCTCTTTTATGAGACATCATCAATCAGGAAGGATTTGGTTTATGGCCCACTCTAACATGACCTTACTAACACAGCAAAATAAAACCCCAATGTTTTACGGTGGTCTCTAGAGAAGCAAAATCAGTGAAGCTTATTTATGTACACACACACACACACACACACACACACACACCCCCCAAATTTGTCTCAAGGGAAAGGGAATATTGTAGCGACTGTTAAGTCCTAAATTCATGATCAGACATTAGGATGAAGGCATCTCCTATCAGAGGTCCTCAAACTATGGCCCGCAGACCACATGTGGCTTGCTGAGGACATTTCTCTGGCCGCCGGGTGTTTTTGCCGCTGCAGCTGTCCAGCTCAGAGACCGACTCATCCCAGACCCGCAGTGAATTTGTTCCTGTTTTTTTTTTTTTTAAACTATAGTCCAGCCCTCCAACGGTCTGAGGGACAGTGAACTGGTATCCTGTTTAAAAAGTTTGAGGACCTGAACCTAACTCCAAGGTTGGCAAACTGGGGCTCGTGGGCTGTACAGAGCTCTTTCAGAGTGAACACGAAGCTCTGAAGTAACATTGAAAATATTTGAAGGTGATTTCATCTTTTTTGAAAAACATATTGAAGGCTCTTGAGTGGTTTTAAAGTTGTTAGGAGGGACAGGATTGGCTCTTTGGTCTCAACAGTTTGCCAACCTCTGACTGCCCTGGCGCACTATCTCAAGTGAGATGAACAGGTTGAGACCAAGGAGTTCCAAGACCAGCAATACAATGGGCTTTGGGCTCAAGTCCCAAGAACCAGAGGTCATAGTATGATGAGTCAAAGGTAGAATTCACAGCAAGAGAGAGCAAGAGCAAGAGCTAGCTTTGCCACAATATATAAATATAGTGAACTCAGGCCGTACCTCTGAGGAAACTTTCTTTCAACTTACTGTATGCTCATAATAGTTATTATATCATTACATAACTTCCAAACTATATTAGAGACTCATGGCCAGCCTAGTTACACACAGCCTTAACTCCCACACCCTATTTTGAAACAGGGTCCTATTTACAGATACCCCAATCTGACTCATATATACTGCATGTACTCATATATACACCGAGTTTTCCAGCACATTTTAATGCAATTTTCTGTGGTAAAATTAGGTGCTTTGCCTGATATTTGAGTCAGCTTATACTTGAGTGTATAGGTATATATCTAATTGCACACATACAATAGCATATTATCATATATTATATAACATTTATTAATATTGCACACACACATATATAATTGCATCGCCACTGGGTCAATTCTGACTCACAGTTACCCTGTAGGACAGAGTACAACTCCCTCACCAACTTTCCAGGGCTGTCCATCTTTATGAAAGCAGACTGACATTTTGTTTTCCTGAACAGCAGCTGATGGATTTGAGCCCCCAACTTTTGGGTTAGCGTTCGAGCCCTTTAGTTACCATGCCACCAGGGCTCCTATTTCTACCACGCTCCCTGCTAGCCACTTGATCCTCACTCCAAGAACTCCTACAGGCATGCAGAATTGCTCCCCAGGGTTTCCACACTTGTAAATCTGCAGGAGCACAACGCCAAGTCTTTCACCTGACGAGTCTGAACCGCTGACCTTTCAGTTAGCAGCCCAACACTTAGGTAGCTGCCTGAGCCACCGTGGCTCCTCACTGCTCGGTAGGTACGCATCCACTCTCTGCCATGCAGCCACTTCTGATTCACAGTGACCACAGAGGACAGAGTAGAATGGACCCGTGGGCTGTACTTTCCAAGGCTATGCTCTTTGTAGCAGGAGGAAGCATGATCTGTCTCCCAAGGAGCCATTGGTGGGTTCAAACTGCTGGCGTGGTGGATTAGCAGCCTAAACCGTAACCCTCTGCACCCACAGAACTTCTTTTTAGAGGTCTAGAGGTCAACCATTCAAGAGAACTTCTCTTTTTATATACATGAAGCACTCCCCCCACCGGTCCACCCTGCAGTGTGCCCTGATATCACAATTGCTAACCTGTTGGCTGTCAATCAAAAAAAAATTGGCCATTGGCAATCTGAGCGCACTTTGTGGTTCTGTGGTAGAAAGACCTAGCAATCTGGTGCTGTAAAGATTACCACCTGAGAAACCCAAAGGACTGGTTCTACTCCGCTGCAGGGGGTCATCATGAACCAGAATTCGCATGATGGCACCTGAGAACTGTCTGTGTGGTTCGTCAGACACAACCACTATTCTGACTTTTGTTTCGGTGAGTCACAATGGACTTGATAGCAATTAGCAATATCTTTAGAGACTGTTTTGCTTGTTTGTGCACTTTAAGTTAATAGAATCTTGTATTCTTTTTTGTCTGATCGTTCAGTTAGCAGTCAATGCTTACTTAGCTAACAGAGCCACCATGGCTCCTTATTGATAGGTACGCACCCCCCCTCTGCCATTTCAATCTAATACATATTTTCAATATAAAGATCCTTTGTTAAAATTTAGAACCTTGACTAGCAGTTCTTCTATTGCCGCGTTGAAATGAAGTGGTGATAATGAGTCCTATCTTTTTCTTCTTTTAATATCAGGTGGAAATCTTTATCTTGCAATTAAGAATGATTTCTGCTTTAAGAAATATATACCTTTTGTTAGAGTTTAGAAGTTACTTTTTTTCTACTTGGCTTAGGGATTTAAATATGAATAAACGTTAAATATTTTTCCTCCCCACCCCTCCTAAATGTTAAAATTTTAAAGACTTTTCTTGCATCTTTGAGTGAATCATAAGAATTTTCTCTATATTTTGCTAATTTTCATGAATAATATTGATTGATTTTTTAAAATAGTGTGCCAACTTTATATTCCTTAAGTACATTGAGCTTAGTTGTGACATGTTATCTTATATATATATATTACTGGAATCAATTTCATAATACTTTACATGAATTTTTAATGTTCATACTAATGAGATATATAGGTCTGTAATTTTCCTTTCTAAAAATATCCTTTTATGGTATGGCATCAAACTTATTCTGGCTTTTTAGAACAAGTTGGAAAGTGTTATTTCTTTTTCTATTTTCTGCAGCTGATTTGTGTATATATATTTCCCCCCACCCCCACCTCTTGTCATCTAGTTGATTCTAATTCATAGTGACTTCATATGGGGTTTCTGAGCTGAGTCTGTAAATCACACAGGAGAAGCCAAACACATCTCTCATCCACAAACTCTGAATCAGTTTGAACTACCACCTTGCAGATCAACCCAATGTCTAACCCCCAGTATCACCAGGGTGTCTATCTATCTATCTGTCTGTCTATCATCTATCTATCTATCATCATCTATCTTTTATCTATTTACCTATCATCTACTGAGCTATCTGAAATAATTCACTAGTGAAGCCATGCAGGCCTAAAATGTTCTTTTGAAAAGGTTTTGATATATTATTATTTGTTTGTTTGTTTGTTTGTTTGGGGGCATCACTGCCCTCTGGTGGTCGTGGGAGCTACCCAGCCTTGCTCCTGAAGGGTCGCTACTGCATTTGAACCGCCAATCCGTGGGCCGCAGTCCCACACTCAACCACTATGCCTCCGGGGCTCAGCCCTATTATTCATTTTTTTAACAGAAAAATATTCTGTAATGGAATTAATTTACTTGGATCCACAATCAACATCAATGCAATAAGCAGAAATCAAACAATGCATTCCATTGACAAATTTGCTAAGTGATTTTCATTTATCAATACAATCTGCCCAATGATTTTCTATTTCATAATGAATCTGTTGTGTTTTCAAGAATTTGGCCTTATACCTAATTTCAGCAATTGGCTTAGAGCTGTTTTAATTCAGTGAAAAGTTTGTTTTGAAAGAAGTGTTTTAATATTTTGACCAAGATAAAATGGAAAAATCGGTCAGAGAATTTTATGGTAACTTCACAGAATATGTCAAAGCTAGGTACATTTTCTCCCCTGCCTGGAAAAAGGCAGTGTGAATAAAATAGTAATAACCTAGCAAAGTGAGTTTCATACTTTAATTTCTCCTTTCTTCCCCCCCCCACACTTTAATTTTTGCTGCAAAAGAACCACCCCAAAATGTAATCACTCAAAATGGAGATCTATTTAGTCTCATTTTTGATGGTAGGAAAATTTGCCTAGATTTATCTGATAGCCTTGACTCACCCTGGCTGGCGTAACTTCTTGTCTGTGGCTAGTTGGGAGTTAGTGGGTGGGCCCTTAGCAATAACTCTGGGGTTATTGCTGGTGTTTTCCATCAGAAGCCACGGACTTCTGTGCTGTGACTCCTGTAGGCATGCCTAGGTTTGATGGCAAGGCTATCAATGGCAGAGCTCCAAGAGAAGCAAGAGTATAATTTTTTTTTTTTAGGATTCAAGCACTCTTTAATTCCATCACATGTTTTTTTTAACTAAGTTGTTGGTTAGCATATATGGCATGGCCATGCTGAGGAATGGTATGCCCAAAGTTGTGGATATAGAAGCATCATGAAAAAAAGGGGTTATCACAATCATGAGTGTATCACAGTGTGTTGCGTTTGTGATATATTGGCAGCTCCAAGCACAGAGAAACTTTTTTCTTGTTCGTTTTCTTTTTTGGATACACATTAAATGTAATAGGATAAGGAATTATTGCAGTGCTTTTAATGCAGAGGTAAAGCACAACTGGCAGGGAGACTACAACTTAATTTAAATTTAGTTTAACTAATTATTCACATCACCATGAAGGTAGGAGGAGGAGAGATATTTTGGTGTAAGTGGAAGGACCCCACAGTCTATGCCACCAGTAAGAAGTGAGTTGAATTCAGGCTAGGTTTGGGGAGAGAAGCATATTTATGTCATCTATCCATGAATGTGGTTTAATAAAGGGAGACAGGCAATTTAGGTCAGTTGTGAGGCCCTGGAGAAAAAGAGGAAGAGAAATATTCTACCAGGGAATGTGCTTCTGCATGAAAGCAGGGGAGGCTGGGAAAGGATTCGGGAAGTCTCCATGATAGAAAAGGGTAAAAGAGGAAGAATTAATGTACTGTCATGAAATAACAATCCAGAGATAATAATAACTAACATTTACTGAGAATGCATGCCACTTTAATCCTCCTGACAACTTTATATAAATGCAGCTACCAGGATAGACAATATATACAGCAGTACATTACCTGGGTAAGGATAGCTGAGAAAAGGAGATTAGGGAGACTTTTCTCATACTAGGGCTTCTTGTAAAATAGTGCAGAAGAGGAAAACGATGACCAGATGGAGAGAAGTCTCTAAAGTAAAACAGATGTGGGGAGGGATGTGGGTTGTGGGAACAAAAAGCCCATTGCATCCAGGATGCATAAGACTTCCAGACAAAACAGTCAGAGGGGGAATCGAAAGTGTGGGGTTGGAGGAAGAGAAGAAATTCAAAGAGTACACTAAAGAATCATTAGCTTTTTATATGAGAACAGAAAATATACATCATTAAATTTTATATCACATGAGGGTAAGAAAAAGATTATTAGAGACTACTGGTCAACAGGAAAGCATTTCAAGAGATAGCATGTGAACAAGAGTTCATGGTACTGAAAGAAGTACAAGCTGAATTGAAAGCATTAGTGAAAAACAAACTCCAGGGTTTGACTGAACCCTGATTGAAATGTTTCAGCAAGTTGATAAAGCACTGGAAATACTCTCACCTATTCCAACATCTATGGGAAACAACTGCCTGGCAAACCAATGGAAAGAGTATATTTGTGCCCAGAATGTGGAAGTTATTAACCAAAAAGACCACTAATATCACATGGAAGTAAAAGTTTGCTGAAGGTAATTAAAAAACTGTTCTAACAGTAAAATGGTAGGAAATTTCCAGGAATTCAAAGGAGATTTGTAAGAGAACAGGACTCAAGGGTTATTGTTATTGATGCAAAATGGTTCTTTGATGAAAACAAGGAATATCAGAAAGATGTTTACTTGTATATTATTGACTATGCAAAGGCATTCCATGATGTAGATCATACAGAAACTATGAATAACATCGAGTAGAATGATAATTCCAGGAAACTTCACTATGCTCATCGGAACATGTCCACAGACCAGGAGACAGTCATTCTAACATAATAAGAGAATACTTTCTGATTAATTTATGTGTATATATATCACAGAAAGGATCATGCAGCACAGACAGCATGAGAACTTAAAAATCAAGCTCATCTCTAAATTGTCTCTTAGAGAGACAATTAGTGAGTTTTTAAAATCGACATGCATTTTAGAAACTTCATGGGAAAATGGAATTAATAGATAGCTTCATGAACTTTTTGAAGTCCTCTCACATATATACACTGTTTGTAAACAATTAACAGTAGCTTCATGAACTTTTTGAAGCCGTCTCACATATGTACACTTGTTTGTATGTAAATAGTTAACAGTAACTTTGTCAAATGCAAATAAATTGGGAGAAGAGGTCATGACAGTTTTTTTCTGATTCCAAAACAGAAGAGAGAAGTGGGTATCTCTCTCTCTCTCTCTCTCTCTCTCTCTCTCTCTCTCTCACACACACACACACACACACTCACACTCATTTCTTTCTTATAAAGGGACTTCAAAATGTGTAATGTGGAAGGCAAGATCACTTCAGCTGAGAGCATAGGTTTCATTCAAAACTCAGACAAGGATCACTTATCACATAATTTTTCTTTCTTACTTCTATGAACTAAAATATATGCAAATAAGGACCAGAGTGTGAGGCCAACAGAAATTCCTTATTACACATTAGTTAGCTCCATGTGCTTCTGAGTTGCATAAGTCTTTGATGGCCAAAATTTATGATTAGACAGTTAGTAATTCTTTTTAGAAGTGTCAACACTATCATCTGAAAAAACAAGGATAAAATAGCAATGAGAGAATAAATGCAGCAAAGCCTATAAAGTGCTTTATGGATAGGTTGACAGAATGATCCATCGAAGATGTATAAATTAAATAATCATCATTGCCACTATCGAGTTGACATAATTTGAGCACAAAACAAAATAAATAGATTCCATTATGTCATGTAGCCTTACTGTTGATGAAGATGTAATTTTCATTGGGCTTTTTCAAATAGTTGTCAACACACACTCCCAAGGGTCTAGGAACTCCATGGTGGAAAGCCAAAGTGAGATGTTTAAAATATATTCCAAGCTAAAGACTTTTCTGGTTGTATTTACATCTATATCTAGAATTTTAAAATGTTTTTATTGCTTAAAAACTCTTCTAAGATTTCATAACAGCCATACATATTCTCATTAGAAAAATTCACATAGACATATGTCCAGCCCTTTTCTCAAACACCATCAGAGTGTTTTCAGAGCCATTGTAATCCATTTAAAAGTCTCAGGTTAAAACTTCCTGATAAACATGTCACCAGTCTGGAATTTATTTACAGCAAGAGGAGTGAGCAGATAGGTCTGACAGGATTTCTGTAAAAGGCAGAATTGAGGTTGACACTGGGGAAGTAAAAGATGCCACTCTTCTAACGCTGAAGTAGTGGAAGCTGGAATGAACATTATAGCACTAGTCCAAGGTGGCAATAAAGGAGAATGATTGTGACAGAATCCTATTAGAGCAGCAAGAAATAGAAAACATGTCAAGAGGGACAACCAAGATGAGGGGCGTCTTGTTCTGTTGAGGACAAGCAAAGATAAAAGTAGGTGGTCACGGAATTGAGGCAAAAAGATAAAATTTAATGTATATGGAAAAGTAGG
>PVJH01009187.1:0-80688 GCA_004026705.1 Nesogale talazaci | reverse complement strand
TGTCAGTGGGTGGCCCGGGTGAGTGGGGATTGTGGGGTTTCCAGGGAGACTTCCGGCTGACGAAGGCTAAATGTCTGTAGACGTCACTAAGAAGGAGTGAGTTCATCGAGAGGAACCGGGTCCACAGTCCCTCCTCTTTTTCCATCTCAGTCCACTACAGTGGGCTGATTCTGGGACTGTCCCCGCCCTGGCAAGGGAGCCTGGTCTCTGTGCCCACCCCACCCCCTCCTCCTGCCCCTGAGGACCTCAGCTGTGCGGTGCACTTCCCACCCACCCAGCTTACCGGGTGGAGTCTCCTGGCTCAGAACCGGGGACGCAGTGGCCACAGACCCCCAAACAAGCAAACAGGGCTGAGATGGCATCGAGAAGGGAGAGGACAGGAGCAGGGTGTGGGGAGGGTCCCTTTTCACACATCGCCCACCCGTCTATAATCTTAAGCCATTACTAGACTGTGCCAGGGCCTGGCGGAGTGTCAGTCTGTCCCGTTCTAGTCACTCATGTGCTTCCCGAGACTATCGTACGTGACTGTGTGAAACGCTGGTAGAATTAATCCCTCTTAGCCTAGATAGCGCTGCGAATCTTGGATCTTTTTTTTTCTTTTTTTTTTTGAAGTTTGCTGTGTTCTTTCAGATGAGATATCTATAAATATCTATATATATATGTATATTGGACCTTCTGTGTGTGTATGGTTTTTTTCCCCCCATCGGAGGTAGTCTCTGCTTTTACCGGTCAAGTTGAACTTTTAGCGTTTTCCTCTGTACACAGTGAAGAGCCTACATTTGTGAATTCCTGGTGGCTGATGTCATGAGACTTTGAGGTGACAAAATGTAAAACAAAAACATAAAACCTTGTCGATGGAGAAGGATTTGACTGTGCTGAAAAGTTAATAAAGACACTAACAAGAATGTGAGTGTGGTGATGGCTGTGCCCTGGAAGAGAGAAGGGGGGTGGTGCTTCATGGGTGAAGAGGGCGTGGGGACTGCCCTGTCTCCACAGCTTTAGTCCTGGTGCCTTTCTCTCTCTCTCTCACACACACACACACACACACACACACACACACACACGGTGTTGCTGATGCAGACACCAATTCTTCATGACAGCGATGATCTCAGTTTTAGAGGTGAGGAAATGGGGCATCAGAAAGGATTTGCCTGCATAAAAGGCCAAGCGGTTCAAACGTACCTGCTGCTCCCTGAGAAAGATGAGCGATGAGCGAAGCCTCGTGTAAGGTCCCTGTGTGTCGGAACAGACTCGGCGGCGGCGCGTTACGTAGCTGCTTGTGTGTAACCACCAGGCTTGTACACTTCATCACTGAGAGTGTGATGTGGTGGCTACAGCTTGAGCTGCGATATGCAAGATCAGCAGTTCGAAACTGCCAGCCATTGTGAGGGAGAAAGGTGAGTTTTTCCACTCCCATCAAGAATTACAGGACTCAGAAACCCCCCGGGGCAGTTCTACCCTGTCCTGTAGGGGTCGCTCTGAGTCAGCCTCGACTTGATGGCAGTGAGTTTGGTTTCTTGGTTGTAGGCCAGCTAATAAAAAAAGTGACTCAGGAAAAAAAAAAAGCGCTACTCAATCAACAGACGTCATACTCAGTATGTGTGGTGCGGAAATGCAAACGGGAGGCTATACAAGCAGCAACTGGTGGCGGGTGTGTGTGTGTGGCAGGCAGAAGTTCTGGCCCCAGGGGCCTGTGCACACAGTCTGCTGCAATGAGCAGGGGCAGCTGTGGCTAACAAGAGGCTCTGGTTAGCCACCTGGAGGCGCTTCCCTCCAGTCAGCTGCAGGGTCTCAGCGCCTGATCCACAAACTGGGATTTGTTCTGCCCACACCCCGTCTGAGGCCCTTAAGACATAGGGGCTGAGCCCCGGTGGCGTAGTGGTTGTGCGCGGGACTGCGGCCCACTGGGACGGAGGTTCAATTCCAGCAGTGGGGCTGGGCCTCCTACTCCCACCACTGAGAGCAGTGATGCCCCAAAACAAAAAAAACAACAAAAAAAAAGACACATCAAAGGGGAGGGCTGTATGTGGCTGGGAAGCAGATTCTAGGGGGCCCCTGGGGCCACCTTCCTGGACCATCCTTTTACCAACTCAACACAGGCCGCCAGGTCATTTCTGGACGCTCCTGGAGACACAGCGACGCGCAGGCAGAGAGCAGGGTGGAACTGCCCGCACTGGGTCCAATCTCGAAGCAGCTAAGGCCTCGGGGCTTCACCACTGATCTTTCAGTGCCCGGCCAAAAGCTTCACCATCGCACCACCTGGCCGCCTGGGCCAGGACTCACCTGGACCCAACAAGGGGCAGCTAGACCTTCCGTTGGAGCCGCATGGTGCTATGGGTTCAAGGTCAGCCGTTCAAACCCACCAGCCGCATCTTGGAGGGCAGTGGAAGCTAGCTGCGCCTGTAATGCTTCACAGTCTTAGAACTCCTTATGCAGGGCTACTAGGTATCCGAGGCGGATCTATGGTAGGGGGCTTGGGAAAACTGAGAACGGGAATCCTGGTGGCGTAGCAGCTTAAGCGTGGCCCTGGAGAAAGAGGAGGTTGTCTGCGTCCACAAAGATTTACTCAGTGCCATCGAGCCAATTCCGACTCACAGCGGCCCAAGGGGACGGGGAGAAGTGCCCCTGGGGGTTTCTGAGACTGTAACTGTTTACAGGAGTTGAAAGCCTCGTCTTTCTCCTGCCGAGCGACTGGTGGTTTTCAAATACTGACCTTGGGGGGCAGCGACAGGATGCGTCACCACGACGCCACCAGGGCAACTAAGAAGCAGTTCTGCTCTGAGTGCGAGGGTTGGGAGAAGGCGGAATCAACTCCATGGCAGTCGGTTTTGGGTTTGCAACGCAAAACGTACGCTTTAGGGAGGCCAGTGGATGCTGAAACCGAAGGGGGCCGGGGCCGGGGCCGGGGCGGGGCCAGGGTAAGGGCCCGCCCCGTGAGGCTCCGCCCCGGGGCGTGGCCAGGGCGCCGGAAGCGGTCGTCGCTATCCCCTGACGGCCGGGGCCTAGCGCGCTCCGACTATGGCGGCGGCGAAGCGCCGGCGGGTGAGTCCAGGGCCGCCCCGCCGCGTCCCTCGCGCCCCCTCTGCAGTCGCTGCCCGCCCTGCGACCCTCCCCACGCGCCCACCGCCCCCACTCCCCGCTCCGGGTCCTCGGGTCACCGTCCCGTCCTGTCGCAGGTGGCCGGCTCCGCGGGCGGCGGCGACGCAGACCTGGACCCCGTGGCGGGCTTCTTGAGCTGGTGCGGGCAGGTGGGGCTGGAGCTGAGTCCCAAGGTGAGTGCGCGGCGCGGTGGGCAGCCGGGGGCCCGGAGCGGGGCCCGCCCTAACCGGTCCGCCCCCTGGCTCAGGTGGCGGTGAGCAAGCAGGGCACGGTGGCCGGCTACGGCATGGTGGCCCAGGACAATGTGCAAGCCGGGGAGCTGCTGTTCGCGGTGCCGCGGGCCGCGCTCCTGTCTCCGAACACCTGCTCCATCAGCGCCCTGCTGGAACGAGGTAAGGGCGCGAGCGAGGGGGCGAGCCCTCACCCCCCCCCCCCCCCCCGCGAGGGCCGAGGCCCTCACCCCGGTGTCTTCCGCAGAGCAAAGTGCCCTGCGGAGCCAGTCGGGCTGGGTGCCCCTCCTGCTGGCGCTGCTCCACGAACTGCAGGCCCCGGCTTCCTTCTGGAACCCCTACTTCGCGCTCTGGCCGGACCTGGGCCGCTTGGAGCACCCCATGTTCTGGTGAGAGCTGTGGGAGGGGCTCGCGGCACTGCCTGCGTCCACCACCCTGCCTTGCGGTGTGCGGGATGGGAACCCGGATGGGGTTTCCCTGCAGGCCGGAGGATGAGCGCCAGCGATTGCTGCAGGGCACGGGCGTGCCCGAGGCTGTGGAGAAGGACTTGGTCAACATCTGCAGCGAGTTCCACTCCATCGTCCTACCCTTCATGGAAGCCCATCCTGATCTCTTCAGTCCCCGGGTGCGATCCCTGGAACTCTACCAGCAGCTTGTGGCTCTGGTGATGGCCTACAGGTCTGTAGAACTATGGTGGTGGGAAGCCGGCAGAGGGGGCCAGGCGATCGGTGGGATCTGTTGTCAAAAAAGTTAAAAGCCTAGAAAACCTGAGGCGTAGCAAAATACACTTAACATGAAAAAAGAAAAAAAAAAAAACAGCCGGGCCCTGGTGGCGCAGTGGTTGTATGCAAGGCTGTGGCCCACAGGGTTGGTGGTGCAAATCCAGCAGCAGCTCTCAAGGAGCAAGGCTGGGCTAACTACTCCCACCAGAGGGCAGTGATGAGGAGGGATGGGGGGTAAACAACCCAACTCACTGCCACCAAGAAGATGCCCACTCACAGCAACCCCATTTTACAGGGTACACCTGCCTCTGTGGATTTCCCAGAGTGTAAGTCTTTACCGGAGTAGAGAGCCTCACCTGCTGACCTTGCTGTCAGCAGCCCAATGCACAACCACTTGTCATGTAGGGAGGGGGCAGGAGAAAGAAGAATGAAGCCTGCATCAAAACTGGGCCTTAAAGGGCTCAAGTAGAAAGTAAATGGTTTGTTTTTAAGTAAACGTTTACACAGTAATGATGGCAACATATGTACAAATAGGCTTGATACGATTGATGTCTGGATTGTCATGAGCTGTAAGAGACCCCCTCCCCCCAAATGATCTTTTAATTAAAACAAAACAAAAAGTAGGCTTTAGCAAAGTTCTTTGTCAGCTTTCAGGAACTACTAGAGGAAGATGATGATGATGAAGAAAAGGAGCCAAATTCCCCCTTGATGGTGCCTGCTGCAGACATACTCAACCACGTAGCTAATCACAATGCCAGTCTAGAATTCTCATCAGTGAGTAATTTTCTTGTGCACTGATAACTAGGCCACGGATTCAGGCCATGGCAGCCTGGATCAGTGATGAAAACTGACTCCCACAGTTCATGCTAAAAAACGATCAGGTGAGGCTTGCTCTTCCTGTGTCTACAGGTAACAGTGGAGGGCAAACTGCAGCTCCCACGCCTTAAGCAGCTCTTTCAGTGTGAACATAAGGCTCTGAAGTAACATTGAAAACCTTTGAAGATTATTATTTCAGATCACGGTGATTTCGTTTGGAAAAAAACATATTTAAGGCTCTTGAGTGACTTTAAACTTGTTACGAGGAACAGGATTGGCTCTTGGGTCTCAAGTTTGCCAACCCCTGACCTATACCAATAGGTCATTTGGGATCCCTGAAAGAAAACGGCCCCTGACTGCTGGAACTGGTTGGGTGTCCTCCAGAGTTGTTTCATTGGCCTGTTGACTGTTTTCTCCAAGGGAGCGTGGGGGCGCAGTGGACAGCAGCATGGGACGTCTGTATGCAGAGGGTCTTACTTCAGAGGTTAGGGGTGTAGGACGAGTTTTTTAAGGAAAGTTTGTAAAATAAAACATCTAGAAGTAGGCTGTTCCTTCTTGCTTCTTTGCTTGTTGGCTTTGAGCACTAAATTCTTTGTGAAGTGCTGGATGCCTGAGCAGTTGCAGGGCTCGCTCTGTAAGCCCCCTTTGCCTCCTCTTAAGAGTCCACAACCCACAGAAGGGGTACATGGACCTGGCACTGAACCACACCTTTGGGAGGCTCTTGGAGTGGGGGATGGTGGGCTTGTGGCTGGCTTGGCTGCAGCTTCTCCCTCCCATACTAGGATTGTTTTCGGATGGTTGCCACCCAGCCAATTCCAAAAGGTCATGAGATTTTCAACACTTATGGGCAAATGGCAAATTGGCAACTGATTCACATGTATGGTTTTGTTGAGCCCTATCCGGGTAACACTAATGACACTGCTGACATCCAGATGGTAACAGTTCGTGAAGCAGCATTACGAGGTGAGTGATCAACTCTCCATTTCGGATACTGTTGGACATCCCTCTTCTCACCTAACTTCACTGGAACTACCCCACCCCCCCTTTAATAGCTCTGCTAAATCACTGTCTGTGGGGGGGGGGGGTGGTGGTGGGCAGGGTTGCTCACTAGGCAGTAAAATGGTGAGGTGAGTCTTTGGGTACACTGATCTCATTGCTTTTGTTGATTTCTAGGAACAAACATTGAAGCTGAAAGGCTCCTACTGAAGGCACGCTGGGATTTCCTCTGCAAACTGGAGATGGTAGGGGAAGAGGGAGCCTTTGTGATTGGGCATGAGGAGGTGTTAACCGAAGAAGAGCTGGTTACCACACTCAAGGTAAGACTGAGGAAGTGAAAGGTGTGTGAGGGGGAGGGAGAAAGGAGAGAATCCCTTAAATTACTTTCCTCGAGCATCCTAATGCTCTCATAATTACTTCTAGGTACTGTGCATGTCTCCTGAGGAGTTCAAGGAGTTTAAAGACCAGGATGGCTGGGAAGATGCCGACAGAGACGAGGACGATGGCCTCCCCATCACAGATATTCCCAAGCTCAGAGCGTCGTGGAGGCAGCTGCTTCGGGACAGTGTTCTGTTGACCCTGGAAACCTATGCCACAGACTTACAAACGGAGCAAGATCTGCTCTCCAATAAGGAGAAGCATGCCCAACTGAGCTGGAGGGAACAGCAAGCTCTCCAGGTCCGGTTCGGTCAGAAGATGATCTTACATCATTTGTTGGAACTGACGAGATAGCAGACTGCAGAACTTTGTTCAGGTTGTGAGTGCCTTAACATGATTTGGATCTTGCTATTCTGACTAAATGCCCAAAGAAAAGTCACTAGTAGGTTGTGCTGGGATGCGGATGAAGTGGCATGCTTGAACCAGGGTTTGGGGTGATTCCGTTTAAACCCACAATTGTCCTGCCAATTTTGTTGAAACTAGGAGAAATACTGAAGGACACAAGCCTTTTCCTTGCCCACTTGTTCACACCACTTCAGGGGGGAAGGAGTGCATTCACTCAGCCAACAGTCTGCTGGGAAAGGTCCAGGGACCTGATTCTCATGTTGGCAGGCTGCGCACACCATGGGCCAAGAGCTCATGAACTAAAAAGGCTTCAAAATACAAGGAGGGACCAAGACATTCACAAAACACCCAAAATTCTTCAAGTAGAGGGCAGCACTTTTCCTTTTTTGCTGGAGGCAGGGGCCGCTGGCGCAGTAGGTTTATATTATAAGACTTTTAAGAATGGAGAAAGAGCTTGTAGGCATGACATGGTTTCCATTTGTTTAAAAAGATTGCCTCCCGGAGTCTGTCCAAAGGTCTTCTATCCTCTCCAGCAAAAATAAGCAAGTACAACTCTTGTTCTCCTGTGGTCAACTCTGAGTTTGTGAGTTGGGGGAGTGGGCAAACTACAGATCTCAATCTCGAACCCTCACTGTATTCATACCAAAGAACCACACATCGCCATTTCGCATCACTCCATCTCCAGGGCACTAAAAAACTGAAGTTACATGATGAACTGGAACACCGGGAATGTGAGAGGTCACGATGGAGCCAGGCCTCTCTTAAATGGGGTAGGAACCACTTTATCCACTTGCCTTTGACACATTTTACACACACTCAAAGAAATTCCAGACAAAGATTCTCTCTCTCATATATATTTACAGAAGTTCAAAATGATATTCACAGCATCTTCTAAATTTTGGCCAAGAGTCAAAAAAATGCATTTAAACTTTGGAACGTGCCCACATACACAGGAGGCCGACCCCAACAGTAGTGGGGGCAGGTACCCGAGAACCAAAGGGCTGGGAAAGTCAGGAGGTGCCACAAGGTTGAGTCAGTTTATGAAGTTGGTGCCATATGGGACCTCCAGGCTGACAGGGTTCACGACGAGATGTGGTTCCATTTAACTGGCACCTGTCCCTTCCATTACTTGCTGAGCTTGTTTCTGTCCCATACAGCACTGTGCCACCGACTGAAATAACCTGAAGAACAGAGATAGTTATAATTTATTTGTGAGAAAATTTCAGGGCAGGCACCATCTACCTCTCTTGCTTTATCTACGATAGCTTCTCTATCCCCCACCCAGGCTAAAGATGTCAATGAGTTTGGTTTTTTTTTTTTTGCCCCATTAACTCACTTTTCAATTTCTGGGGCACAGTGTACAAATTCATGGTTCCAGAACTTAAACGCTGGATTTTTAATCAACTCAATGAAGGTAATAAGCAGACCCCAAGGATGTGGCCTATTTACAATCAACCGTTCCAAGAGAACCCTGAAGGAAAGAAAAGACAATTAATGAACAAAGAAACATACAAACGCAAGACCATTCTCGACTGTCTGTTTCCTAACTCTTACACTATATGATCAGATCACTATCACACACAAGAGTGGTTGGCTTTACTAAGAACAATGAATTTCTGTACTCTACATAGCCTGGGTTACTACAGGTGGATCCAAGAATTAAAATTTCTGTTTATTAAACCAGTGAAGCAAGCTGACACATAACTTTATTAACCTCAGCTAAGGTAGTTCTTCTCTCACACCTCAGCATTTCTCACTGTCAGAAATATGTTGTAAACGCATAAAGTTGCTTAGAAGACTTTTTAAACACTATGATAAATACAGCATATTGGATGTGAGATAGTTGCTGAGTGAGAAAAGTAAGTGAAACAGCATGGTTGAGAATAAAGCTCATAAAAGACAAACAGGATGGGCACAACAAACACAAAGCACTGCCATGGATTTGATGTAGACCCAGCGACTTGATAAGACAGGGTGGCACTGTCCCTGTAGGCTCCTCAGACTGGCTATTTCCGTGAGTGGAAAGTCTTGTCTTTCTCCTGCAACTTTCCTAAAGGATCGCAATGCAATCCATAACCACTTGCCACAGTACACACTGTCATGACTTAAAAAAAGTACACAAAATAAGTAGCAAGCAATGTCTAACAGCTCACTGCTAGTTTAAGAGTTATTCTTTTAAAAATTGGGAGTCTTTTCCTGAATGACAATTATTCTCATTGTTTTACTTCAATATTAATCCTAAGGAATAATGGTCAGGCAAATATAAATAGATTCATACAACTTTGCACCCAATAATAAAATGCTAAAAACTTACACATTTAAGTCAAGAAATGCAACAGGTATGAATGTGAAAGTGCAAATGTAAATATGTTCCCAAGACCAAGGGGGCTTCAGTTTGTGGAAAATCCCATTAACTCTCAACTTGATTTTCTCACCAACTTTGAAGCCTCTGGTATGTCTGGATCTCACAAGAATCCACCCACATCCTAATTCTTTTTGCTATAAAAGCAACCTGAAGAGATCCCTACACTATTATTAGGAAAGCTTAAGTATATTCTTATTTCTCTGCTTATGAAACCCTTAACCCAGTGGCAATGAATACTGCAAACTCCTGAATCCTTTTAAAAAGCCCACAGGATTCCAGACCCTAAATGCTGCCACCACCTGAATGATGTTCTCAATCAAAACATGGTGCCATTTATTATAAAGTCAACTTGTTTCAGCAATGATTATGAATTGTAATTCTCTATTTGTGATTTCTGTGTGCGCCAGAAAGCATGTTCATAAATAGCTGCATTTTGCATCTGACATGTTGACCTTAAAAAGAGGCTCAATGAGCAATGACTACATGGAAAAAAACCCTCAGAATTAGTCAGTGGGGAGGAAGGAGCATTTGCAGAAAGTTCCTTACCTTGTGATCTGTTCCTGGATAGCTTCCGTGTTGGCCTCTGCGAAGAGGTAGAGCATGGTGCAGCTGAAGTAATGTGTGTGGCTATTGGGGTACCGCAGCTGGTTCGCAATCGCGTTCAAGAAGAGGTACCGACCTAGAAATACAGAAAATGCAACTCAAGCCGTGCTCTGAAGGGCCAACATGGAAACAGTTTTAAATGGCGTGGCTTCAGATTTCTGACACAGGAGTACAGTGGAACTTTCCCTAAAGCAGTAGTTCTCAAATTTTGTGTCTCATAATATTTTTTACCCTGTTTTTTAATTCCCATTGCCACAAGCCAATTCCAACTTGGCTACCCCCACACAGGACAGAGTAGAACCCCTCTCTAAGGCTCCTTAGGCTTTCTGGGTAAACAGTCTGGTTTATCAAATTGATACTTTACCTAAGGTGCCACCAGGACTCTAGATTTTTGGGGGTGATGATTTAAAGGGCCCATTATGCTAATACAAAAACAAAATTCAAAATTACTGAATGATGATCCTTTTACATTTAAAAACACCCCTTCATAGCTAGCTAAAGAGAAGGTGCTTCTGCAATTGCTTTGTTGTAGTACCACATTTCATGTAGTCCCTGGAAATGCACTGCAATATTGTAATGGAATGACAGAGGAAAATATATTGTCTTACCAGCAAGAAAAGAGTTCAGACCTTACAGACTTCTTAAAAGACTTTGGGGACCTCTTTCAGAACACTTTTGAGCACTATTAGAATAATTTCAAATCCTCCAAACTCACTGCTCCACTGTCGAATCCAGATCCTAGTGGCCCTCTAGGGCAGAATATAACCAACCTTTGTGGGTCTCTCAAGCTACATGACTTTTCACAGAACGTTTATCTTTTTCCCAAGGAGGAGCAGATGGTTTCAAACTGCTAGTCTTGCAATGGTGAGCAGCCCAGCAAGTAAACGGGGCTCTAAATAGGATAAATTTCTATTCGTATAAACATGTACTATCCTAATGAGGCTTGGGTATTGCCTCTGCTTATAATTCCACACGTGTTTGTGAAAGAATCACCATGGCCTTTAACGGAATCTCCCCCCACACAGCTGCCTGCCTTTTATTTTGAGGCGCTGAACCCATTTGGTTCGATCTTGCTTTCAATTGTCTCAAATTCCTTCTACAAAATGTTTCTGTTAAGTGTTGAGTTGGTTCTGACTCAGTGACTCAAAGCAGGGCAGAACAAACACCACTGGGTCCTATGTTTAACCCTTGTTTTCAGTGGCTGATCTTTCAGAAGTGAATTCATCTCCACGATTAAACATTCTGGGGTTTTATTATTATTATTAAACATTCTTTCAAAAACCAATAGTCAAGTTAGAAGCAGTTGTCTTCTGAAGGTTTTCTGTGCTAAAATCAAGTCAATATAATGGAACACCAAAGAAAACTCAATCAGGTAACTCAGGACAGAAGTTACACTAAGACAACTTCGTACCCCTACTGACTGATTTTCATACAGTTAACATTCAACTTGTCGGACAAGGTACCAGTAAGTATTATAAAAAGGCAGGCTACCAACAAAAGCACATAACATGAGCCCGTCTTCATTCAAACAGTAAAAGAACAATGTTACGTTGCTACAGTAGCAGGAAAAAAATACAATTACACACTAAACGACTAAATAACCATAGGATTCCAGACAACTCTTTATACTATTGTGTGTATTCTGCATTTAGTTGGCTAATATCCAACCAAAGACAGGAATCGAATCAATATAAATGAACAGTCTTTCTCCTGACTCAAAATATTTTATATATGGCTAAAAGCACAGAAGTGAGACAGAAGTGGCCGCCTTCACTCACCTTCAGTGTCTAAGTCCACAGCCAGGTTCTGGAAGATATCCATGTGTGCCGAGTGAGTGATGGTGCTCATCGAAGGTGTGCTGCCCTTGTTGTGGATGTGAGCAATAGCCTGAGTCCCTACGTAGAGCACCAGTGCATTGATGAGCTGGAGGTTATAGCGATTGCCAGGCTCATTGGATACCTAAGTGAGCAACACAGAAAGCTTCTGATACATTGACTCCCACAGAGGCCGGACGGATTCCTTCCCTACTCGTTTTAAACCCCCTGACACCGGCCAGGCAGATCCTGAGTTCTCCACACGCTTTGTGATGTAAAGTTTAGAAACAGAACCAGTACAACTCGCAGACTAATGCAGGCTGGCATCAGAAACAGGGCACCAACGCAAACTAGTGGCACCACTGTGCCTCTCTCACAGCTCTGCCATGTTCACACAGCCAGATATGGCAGGCTCACAAGTTTTAAAAAGACTCAGCAAGGGAGAACAGCGTGGCGCCATTCCGGCTGGCCAACTTCAAGTCATTCTGTACAGCGTATTATATAGATCAGAATCCATTTAGTTAGAAAACCCTTGCAATAGAGAAAGTGACTAGTAGTGGTCTTTTCAGACTCTCTGGATGTCTGAGGAAATCAATCAGTAAAATTTACAAACCACTCAATCGAACCCAACAGAGTTCAGATCTTTTGTTTGTTTTGGCATCACTGTCCTCTGGGAGCTACCCAGTGCTGCTCCTGAGAGCGGCCACTGGATTTGAACCGCCAAGCCCACTGGCCACAGTCCCGCACTCAGCCACTTAACGCCACCGGGGCTCAAGCCCCAGAGTTCAAATCTTTAAAGCAAAGGTTAATAATGAGGTCAAAAAGACGAAGTGGAAAGGGGGCCACAAATCATGTTGGATACTTCGTCTACTGCGGGGAAACGGCGAGACAAGCTTATGAACAAACCTGTAGGTTGCTGCGCAAATCTGACAGAAAAGTGACTGGAGATCGAGTTTTAAGATAGGAATCCAAATCCTTTTTGAATTGAGGTGGCATCACTCCAGTGAAGTTGGTGAGAATGCGGGGTGCGATGTTAATTTCACTCAACATATCCACCTGCAACAGGTAAGAAACACGTAAGAATGACAACCAAAGGCACGTGGAGAAGTTGACAACAAAATGCATCACTGTTCAAAGTGGTTGGATTGCCTTTGATTCCATTATAAATAAAATTCCAAATAAAATTACACTTATTCCCATAAACCTCTTGGCACCCCCTTGTTCAAGCGCTGAAAATCATCGCTCAGACAGTCATGTGGGACTATTGCAAGGACATGTCTGCTCTGCAACTTTCTGCCACACAGAGCCCCCAAAGAGCTCAATAGCTGGGGCTAAGGCCCTTATAAATATAAATACATTTAATATAAAACTCATGATGAAAACATCTTAATCACACAAATATCAGCATTGCTGCTTAATCTCGGTAAGCCTGGCCTTAAAATGCACTGCCATCGCATCAACTGCAGCTCACCGTACTGTAACACACAGGAGAACTGCTTTCCTGGGTTTCTGAGACTAGAAATCTTTATAGGCACAGAAAACGTCATCTTGCCCCTGTGGAGCAGCAAGTAGTTTCAAACTTCTGAACATGCAGTTAGCAGCCCAATGCCTAACCCACCCTGCCACCAGGGCTCCTAATATGACTTTAAAGGATGTTTAAACAGCATATCAAAGAAAGGGCAAGAGTAGTAATAATTTTAAATTCGTTTTCCTTGAGCCATCTGACTCCTTACCTTCAGGTTAGGAGTGAATGGGTCTGGAAGTCTCATGTTTCTTGGGAAGGCACTCAGGATAAGATTTCTAAGCTGGATGCAATTAGGTGGAATTACATCACAGAATCCATAATGGTAATCACAAAGGAACTCGGGGAAATCATGCAAAAGAACCAGCAACACTCTTAAAGTGCCCTATTTAAAGATAAAAATGAAAACATCAATTTCCACACTATGTATCAAAACAGCAAAATGATAACAGAAGAAGAAATGTTGGCAGGCTTTAGCTAGCATTGATAATATCTAAGTAGTATTATTTGAAGATCATCCAAGTTTAGGCTTCAAAAGTCCCTAGCTTTAAGTGCATATGCGAGTGGCTGGCTGAGTGTCAAGAAAGATGAGCGAAGTGGGTTGGTTGTGGCTTTGTCAGCAAAAAAAACTTTAAAGAAAAAAACAAAACCGGCTGAGCCCCGGTGGCGTAGTGGTTGTGCACAGAACTGTGGCCCACTGGGATGGAGGTTCGATTCCAGCTCCACAGAGCAAAGGCTGGGCCTCCTACTCCCACCACCTGAGGGCAGTGATGCCAAAAAAACAAAAAGAAAAACAAAAAGAAAAAAAAAAACCCAGTTAACGAAAACAAAAGTCAAAAAAATCAAAGAGAACTAAAAATGGCACAAGAAAGGAGACCTCACTGAAGACCTCTTTAAGAAGTGCATATTAAACTCCCAACTGCTAAAACGACAGGAGGTGCATGGTGACAAGTGTGGCAAAGGTCTGTGCTGTAGTACTTGTGCCATCAAGCAGGCTCTGAGCTGGGGAGACCTTACGTGCAACAGAACGAAGAGGACAGGGTCCTTCGCCATCTTCACAACTGTCCCCATGCGAGAGTCCACTGTTGCTGCCGCTGTCAATTTGTGCCACCCTCTGCTTTACCAAACATGATGTCCTTCTCTCCAAGCAATAAGTCCAAAGTCGAGCCGCCACCCTTCCAAAGTGCACTCTGCCCTTTCTTCTTCCAATACAATTGTCTTTTTGGCAATCCACCGTACATTTGATATTCTTCACAGGCATCACAATCCAAACGCATCAATTCTACATTTTGCCTATTCAATGCCCAACTTTCACATGCATGATAAAAGACAGAACACCTTAATTTTCAAAGAAATAAGTATCTTCGCTCTTCATACCCTACAGAGGTCTTGTCTTTCGCAGCAGATTCCTAATGCAAATCATCTATTCGTCTCACCAGCTGCTTCCACGGGTGTTGACTCCCGGGGATCCACCTAACACTAAACCCTTGACAACTTCGACCGTTTCTCCATTTAGCAAGATGGAACCTCCTGGTTCAGTTGTGAGGATTTTGGTCTTCCTTACATTGAATTGTCATCCATATCGAAGGCTACAATCCTTGATCTTCACTAGCAAGAACTTTACATCCTGTTCACTTTCAACAAGCAAGGTTGTGCCATCTACCTATCACAGGCTACTAATAAGCCCTTCCTCCGATTCTGATGCTATACTTTTCTTCATATTATTCGGCTTCTCTAATGATTTGTTCAGTGTAGAGTCAACAAAAAGGGTGAAGGGACACAACACTGACAACCTTTAAACCTATGCAGTGCTCCCTTCTGCAGCACACAAAACTACCTCTGGATCCATGTACAAGTAAGTTCCAAATTAGCACAATGAAGTGCTCTGGAAGCCCCATTCTTCTCAAAGTTATCCAAGTTTATTATGGTCCACATAGTTGAATGCCTATGAACAGTTTATGAAACAAGTAGAAACATCTTTCTCTGCTTTGAGCCAAGATCCGTCTGACATCAGCAATGCCACCCTGTGCTTGACATCCTCCTCTCAATCAGGCCTGCACTGCCAGCAGTTCCCTGTCAATGTGCTGTTGCCGGGTGATCCTCAGTACGACTTTTCTTTACCCATGATGCCACTCTATCACTTGAGCAGTCTGTCAGGTCACTTTTCTCTGGAATGGGCACAAATATGGAACTCTTCCAGTCAGTTGGCCAGATAGGTGCCTTTGAAGTTTCCTGGCATACATGGATCATCCCAGTGCTTCTTTGGCTTTTTGGAACATTTCTATGGCTATTCCATCAGTTCCTCGTGCACCATTGGTTCAAGCTCATATGCTACCGCTTCCAGCATCATTAAAATTTGAGGCTTGAATGTTTGTCTGGAGTTCTTTCAGCTTCAGATATGCCGATTTTCTAATTTTGTGTCCTTGCACATTTCCTTGTAATATTTGGCTTTTTCTTGAGTTGCACTGTGAAATTTTCTATCCAACTCCTGGACTTCATCCTTTTTTCCACTTGCTTTAGCTTGAAGATGTGAGGCAGCAGTGATTCATATTCTACTAGAAGTGAATTGCCATACACTTTACAAGACTGGCAAAGAAGATGAACAAGGGGATACCTGATACTATACCTGAAACCTGGACTATGAATGCATAGATGATTGGCTTTACCATGTTTCTGGATGTATACCACACTTTAAATAAGAGCTTAACAATGAAAACAAAATCCGTTTTGCAACTCCACTTAAGAAAGAACAAAACTTTAAGATTGTGATGCTACTTGATAAAACTAAATAAATTACCTTATAGAGGATTTGCATAGGTTTGGTGAGCTCCACATTTCTAAGGAAAGGTGCTAAGTATTTGAATAAATCAATCAGTAGCTGTGCATACATAGGCCATCCCTGAAAAGGAAAAAAGTAAGTCACGAACCACATTATAGTCAGTTATTTGGACATCAAAAAAGTTGCCCAAATGGCTACATTGTGACTTGAATACTCTCTATCATATACTAACAGGAAGAGAGCACTGACAAAAAATCTCCTCTCATTCTAAAATGAAATTAGTATAGTTATGGAGATGGTGGGCCAATCTGATTTGCTCACTGCCCCCCACACCCCCGCAACATGCCAGTTATGTCATTATTGAAAATTATAAAGAAATTTTTTTTATTGAAAAATGTCATTCATTGTGCTCTCCACTATGCAAAAACCTTATTATTTGACCCAGGGGCACTCTTAGTATCTTCTGCACTTTAAAAATGTGGATGAAAGAGAACAAAATCAAGCCAAGAAAACTTAATGGGTCAAAGCCCAGGAGTGTAATTTTTTTGCATCACTGCCCTCTGGTGGTCGTGGGAGCTACCCAGTCTTGCTCCTGAGAGCTGCTGCTGGATTTGAACCGCCAAGCCAGTGGGCCACAGTCCTGCATCAACCACTAAGCCACTGGGGCTCAGGCAGAGTGTAAGAAATTTTATGAGCAGTTTTCGAGTCTCATGGGAAAGGCTGGGTTATTGCTAGTACTGTGAAAAGCGTGTGCGTACAGCTGCCATATAGGAGCAGAGTACCGCTGTTTCTGACTGACAAGACACTTATTCATACTGCAGTTGTTTTTGCTAAGAGGGAGATGTATTTGCAGCAGGGTGTCAGCCAGTAAAGTCATCTCTGACATATCTGTTATCATTCCTGTTCATCCACATTTAACAAATGCAGATCCACTCAGCCTTTGTTTCTACAGCCAAGACTGAAGTGCAAAAGGCACTTCAAAGTCCTTTCTCCTCATTTGTTATTTTATTTGCAAGGTGGGAAGCATCTCCTATGAACTATTTTGCATTCCAAGTAAGACCAATAAATCATTGTAGAACTTAATCTTAATGACTTCAAAGTCCAATGGTTCTGAAGCCTTTACCATTAAGGATCCCTGATTTTAAACACAAGACAAGCAAAAAAAAAAAAAAAAACCCCCGGCATCGCCTGATCTTATTTCCCACACATCTAAGGAAACAAACATTTTATATTCTTTAACAAAAACACTTAAATGACTGGCACAGCAGGCCCACAGGAGTTTTGATAAGTCACATCTTTAACACCCTAATTCCTTAGAATGGCTAGCAAGCAGACTAATCAAGCTCAGACAGCTGCAGCCACACCCCCTCCCCAGGGGTATTCCAATGACTGAGGTCTGTTAATTCTAACTCTTGTTTTTCTTATTATTGTCTTTTATTATCATTAGCTTTATCTTTGTAAATCAAGGAGCTCTGGGGGCACAGTGGTTATACACTGGGCTTCGATCTGCAAGGATGGATGTTTGAAACTCCCAGCAGCTCCTTAGGAGAAAGACAGAGCTTGTTATTGCTGTGAATAATTAAAAGCCTCAAAAACTCATAGCGGTATTCTATTCTGTCCTACAGGGTCGCTGACTTGGTATCGATCTGATGGCAGTGAGTTTGGTTTCAGATTTTATTTATTTTGGTTTTATAATCTTTGTAAATCTAACAGTGTTTTAAACAGTAAATCAAACAGCTACACACGGGTACTTGAAAATAATAACACCAGCAAATTCTGTGCACATTACCAATGATATTACTAATTATAAGACTAGCCCCAAAACAAAAAAGAAGGGCCCCTGGTGTGGTCTACCCATCCTGGATACACCACGAGTTGGGAGCTCTCCACTAGTTTAAACCCTGCTTTTTCACCTGGCTGCTTGTTAATAAACAGAAGAGCTCTCAATAAGCTTGGGAAATAACCAATAATTGGTACTAAGTGACTAAGAGAAATCTGCAGGCAGTGCTAAGAAGCCCCAGCTAGTTACAGTCTTCATTGGAGGAGATGAACTGCAGTCACACCTTCTGCTGTGGTGTATGAGCTAGCATCCTTGCAATAAATATCCGGTGGGAGATCAGTTCAAGCCAGGCATACACAAAGCCAGGAGCTTTGGTAGGCCTCAAGATGTGGAATGTATTGCTGAAAGAAAAAAACCTTAGTGAGAAGCACAGTCCAACTTAGAGTGTAAGTTGAATGAATGTCATGTAAAAGTAGACAATGCACAAGCTGCCTTTATCAACATGAGCTCTAATTTGCAAACTTTATGACATGAAACCTTACCAGGAAATCTCTATCAGAATCAACAACACTCACCAGAAAGCTGTTAGTGTCTGGAAATTAATAGTTTCCAAAACGTGCTCAGGTGCATTGAGTTCCAAGAGCAGCATTATAAAAATTCGATGGTAGGGAAGCTGTTGAAATTCACTTTGCCGAACATCATGATCTTGCAGAAGAACTCCCACTACTATTCCAAGGACCTATAGAACACAGATTTTAGCTTATAACTATCAGGATGATTCATAGACTAGTTGTGCTTCTTCTTCCCAAGCCCTACATTAAAACATATATACCAGGTGATTAAGAATACACCAGCCATCAAAAGGAACATACTACACTGATCTCATTTGACTGCAATACTTTGCATTTTCTTTGAATTTTACACCCTTGGATCAAACACATAAAAAATCTCCCCAAATGCCAACTGGTTTTTTGGAAAACTCTAGAAATTACCATGGTCTTCTGCATTTTACTACGCTACCAACAGCTAAGAATTCTATTATTCTGGTCTGACATGAAAGTGACAACTAACAGGGTTATAAACGCCTATGTAATCAGGTATAAGATCAAACCTAAGTGCATTTTTACACTTATTTTCAACCGCTGATATTCATATTTTCCAGGAATGCAGGGAAACACTGTATTCATACTTTCTCAGAAACATCAAGTCAGTAACAACATGGTCACATGTAATGAGCTACCATTTACAGATGATCGAGGGGACATTTCTAGCCACCCACGTCACAGTGCATCTACAAAGGGGGTCAAACCATATACTGCCTGGAAACCTATGTACACTCAGAAACGAACACTAACATACTGAAACATATTGCCAATTGTTTTGTTTCTTCCCACCCCCACTTAAAGCACTTTTCACTTGCCATTTATTTTAGTGGTTATGTTTGCTTATCATCTACGAATTAGATTTTAAGAGAGAAAAGGGTAGCCTGCAGTATGTCGGTTTTGCTTTGAGGGACTGGGGGTGGGTGAGTGGGGTGGAGGTTGGGCCACTGGTGTGAACTTCAGGTGTACTATGACATGGACAACCTTGTTCAGCAGATTGATCTTTGTGACCGTGTTGGTGGCCTCCCCTGAGTGCTTCACTAGCAGTGCAATGAGTCGGACAAAGGCATCCAGGTTGTGATAGCACTTGGCTCGGATCATGGTGGGATTGGCAGCAGGATTATGCTGCTGCTCCGCCTGAGCGCGGTAACTGATTTCCACACACATTTCTGTGCACAGACGAAAGAACCGTGTTATGAGGTCATCAGTCTTCAGGATTCCTTGCTGGTGCATCTACCATGGGAACAAAACCAAAGAAAGACAGTGAGATAGCACACACAAATTCTTACAGCTTTAATAAGTCATGCTTAAGCAGTCTCTTACTTGTTTCTATCGTCACACTTGTCATTTCTACTTTGTAAAAATAATGTCACTAGGATAATGGCTTCTCCACTGAAACTTGGTAGAGTTCCCCAGCTTTAAATTTCATGGAGAACAGAGTATGGACAGAAGATAATTATCATGGCAATTCTGAACATTTCTGAACAGTAATCCATTGTCAAACAATTTGGCTTCATAAATACACTATACAAATGGAATCAACTTTTAGTGACCCATTAGGTCATCTGACAGCAGGCTTGACGATGTATCTTTTCTATGTGGAGAAGACTAAATTGAACGTTATTTTATTTTCTCACAGTATTGTAGAGGTTCCCCCCCACCCCCAATGGACTTAACCAATTATAAAGCTAGGAAGCATTAAAACGTCTTAAGTAGCTTAACTTTCCCCCGCCCCAACCCATCAAACAATTTATGCAAGAGGTAGGTAACTGAGTGAAAATACCCACAAAGTATATCCAACAGTTTAGTACAATTATTATGTTAAAGTTGAAAAGGTAAGTTTATTTCAATAGTCTATAAATTATGGCATTTGATCCAGAAGTAAAGCAGAGCAGGAAAGTTATTTGCACCCCTGCCCCCCTCCCCTGAAACAAGCAGTAAGACTGCAGAAGGCCGTGATGACTAAACAAGGTATCCACGCCCATAATGAAGTCCAGAGGGTTCTCTTGAAAATTGTGGAACACTTTAACTGTCTCTTGATAGGCAAGAAGACACGTAAATCAATATGAAATCTTTAAAAAGCTAACACACACAGAAGGAATCCGAACTCCTACAAAAAAGCAAATCTCAATAGGTGCAAGGGGGATAGAGAAGACTAACGCATTCTTTTTTCACACGGAAAGAAGGAATGAGCAAAGAAGCCAGCGGAAGAGCTGAGACAGGTGCCACATCCATACCCATGAAACATCACAAAAACCAATGGACTGGAAACCCTTCCACCCAAATCACTAATCAAGCTAGAGTCATTAGCTTTTTGACATTGTTTCCTAGGATTTTTTAGGGGAGCAATTTACTTAGTATGACTTTACGAAGTAACAAATGTCTTTGAAAAGTCTGATTTGCATTTTAAAATTCATTTCCATTCAAATCAGCTCTTCCCATTCAATTGTCTTTTATTTAAAAATAGGCCTAGATCTGTTATCTCATTGGTGGTTTGCCTAAAGTTTGGGTCTAAATTTGAAAGCATGAAGCTTAGTCACAAAAACAAGAAGCTCTCTCCCCGTCCGCCACCAGTGCTGTCCACACTGCCCTAAGGCCAGTGCAGGAAGAGCACAACTCACGATAATTATTATTAGCACACAAAGTTGGTGGTTCTTAGTCCACTGAAGATAGTCAGTGAATAAAATACAAAAGATTAAATTGTAAAATTAATGATGCTATTCCTCTATTTTTGTCTGTTTATGTTGCTCCTAAGTATTCTGGTAAAATCCTGTATGGGTTTAGCTCCTTTATTTCAATTTCATTACTTGTACTTTGAAGCTGTGATGGCTGAATGGGCACAACACTGACAGGTAGACAATAATAGGTGGGGAGCACTGACCTTACTGCTTAGTCATCAACAATGAGAAAACAAATAGGCACTATCGAATTTATCTGAGAAAGTAAGATGACACTTTGGATTTGCATGAGTATGGAAGTTAACTGTCTGACCACAGGTACATAATACTGAGCGCTTTATATTGGAGGCATCACACCCTACTTATGTTGAATAAAAAGCACCTTTCTTTCCAAAAGCTCTACCTGTCCAACAAACGCAGAGAACGCTTTGGTACTGTCACGGCCGGCTGCTGCTGAATGGTAGAGATTCACCCATTCCCTCAGAAGATACTCTGCCTTTTCCCTCAAGCCTGGAGGATCATCATACTCGGAAGCTTGAGAGATCCCAGAATGCATCATAAAGTTAGGACCTCCGTGAGCACGATCAATCATTGCTTCGTAGTTGGATCGCACTACTTCCATCAGCTGGGGCAATCTAATGCAAAACAAAGTGACCATCAGTCTACTTGCCACGATGAGGCCTCAGACAACCTGCCTGTGCCGTAGAAACCACAGGGGGGGTGGTAGTGACTTCACCTGACCATTTCCCTATTTACACAAACCAATCCTTGGCTTAAGGAGTCATGGGGGTGCAGTGAAGACACACTCAGGTTGGTGGTTCAAACCCACCAACTGCTCCTTGGTTGATGGGTTGGTCTGCTGCCATAAATATGACAGTCTTGGAAGTCCTACAGGGACAGTCCTGCTCCATCCTAAGGTAAAGTGACCAGATTTTAACATGATTAAAGTGGGACACCACTGACCAACCCCCCCCCCACCCCGGGTGGGGAGGGTGAGTAGAGGGGGGTATATTCCCTTCCTGTCCTCCCACCGTTCCCTAGCTTGATGTGCATTCTTTCCAAAATTCAGGACTTTTAAAAAATTACTTTGAAGTGGGACATCTGGTCACTAAGGGTCACCGAGGTCAAAATCGACTCCTATTAAGAGAAGTTTAACTTTGTCCTGTGCTAGGCTGTGGTTTCTTCATATCTGTTAACTTATGAGGATACTGCGTCCACCACTGGTCTTAGTTTCAAGACACTTCTGGGGTCCTCCTTTTCAAAAAAGGAAATTGTTCACTGAAATGGTGCTGGTGTTGGGTGTTTGTTATATGCCAGGTCTACTTAATGTTATTTCTCTTAATTCTCTATTTTATATGAGACAGTGAAGCCTAAAAGGATAAGCTACTTGTTTAGAATCACAAAGGCTTTCTGTGCCTGCACCAGGGCTTAACACAGGCATCAAGGACTACAGATGCATCACTATATGTGGGGCTTCAGAGAATTCAAGGAAAGATGCCATATAATTCTCTTTTCCATTAAGTTTTTGAAGCTCAAGGTACATCAAGTAGGTGGGGGAGTCAGTTTCCAAACTTCAAAAGGCTCCCCAAGAAGATAAAACAATTGCAACAAGAACTGTTCCTAAGTCTACATAGTCATCTCAAAAGTTCACTCTGGAGACCACTGGACCCACAGGGAGTCTGTCCTCACCCTTCTGGAGCATTGCCTCTGGAGTGGGCATTAATCCTCATGAGGGTTTCAATGGTGTGAAAGAGATCAGCCTCAGTAACATGAGCAACACTCCTCTCATCCACCAGCAGGATTTTCACCAATTGCATAGCAAACGCCACAGCCATGTAGTTTAAGCCATTCTCCATTGACTGAGAACACAAAAGGCACAGTGTAAAAACAGCAACCCTGCATCACTCATCAAGCCCTGTTCTGCTCAGCTACATTCCTTTCATACCTGAGCTAGGTGAAGATCATACTGCTGCATATTAACCAGATGATTACGAATTAGCAACTCCACAGCTTCCACATTGTATTTATATTCATCTCGACATTCAATTAGGCACCTAGAAAAGATATGTCTATATTCATATAGGCATAACCATACCTTATCAGGCAAAATAAAAAACGTGTCCTATTTGATGGAAATTTAGTCTACATTGATAAAGCAAATCAGTGTCAATGTTTTAAAAACATCAGTAATCAAATACAGGTACCTATGATAAAGCCAGGCTCTTGTTCTCAGAGACTAGAAAACAATTATCCCCTCACAACTGGGAATTCAAAGTGTTCCACTGACCCTCTGGGGGAAAAGCAGGACTGGAACCAATCAGTCACAGACAATGTAAAACCAGAGCATACCTACACTTGGGTGAAGTGGAATAGTAGCTAAATTGGAAAAAATTACAGGTCAAAGCCCTGACCTGGGGGCCAATGAGGAGGTGGTTAGTCCCTTCTGGTGCCTGAAAAGAGAGGGCTATAGAAACTTGGTTCTAGCTCCGACCTTGAGTCCTGTTACTGTGCAGTGTACACAAATGTAGACACCATCCTCGTTTTTCTGAGAGATTGCATTTAAAGTAGGGTGTCAATCTAATTTTTTCAATTCTGGGTCATCCTACATTTTAAAAATTCAGGCCCATTTCACTGACCATGACTAAGTCAGAAAAACAAAACAAAAAAAAACAGTTCATAGCTGTGGGAAAGGGGAAACTTCTGGCCCTGAGCAAGGTAATGTATATGAAAAAAGCAGTCCAACAATTACCATTCTTTTCCAATGGACACTGACCTTGTGATCTGTTTGTTACACCATGGAGACCCATATGCCCGGCCATCCTGTAGAGCTTTTAAGACCAAGAGGTGGCACTCCCTGTAGCGCAGCAGCAGGTCAGCATCAGCACCACTTGTTGCGTCCAGCAAACCCTCGACAGCCTTAGGGAAAGAAGACAATGCAATAATGGAAAACGAGCAGTTCAGCTGTCAATATCAGAAACCAAACCTTAACGCAAATTACAATGAACTTCTAAAGGGCAAATGACATTCTTTCCCACGTACCTATCATTTAAGTTTTATCCATTTCCTGCTTACTACTCTTGACCGTCATAAATGACCTCTCTGTTCAAACCTCCCCACCCACACCCCTTTCCCATCTTCCTAGGGGTACTGGGATCAACTTTCCATCTTGTCCACCAGAATCTATGGGGCTATCTAATAATATTTCTAGATGATTTTTTCCTTAAGAAAAGGCAAATACTTCTTCAGCTGCTTTTGTAACTCTACTCTGTTGAAAACTACCTGCTCATGTATGCAAAACTTTACAGGCTAAGCAGCATGGCCTAAATAAAATGGGTAGTGGTACAACAGATTCCATAACCACTAAGCTGATTTTCACTCCTACGTGACCCTATGGAGGGTTTCTAGGACTACACATAAATCTGTACAAGAAAAAACAGTCTTGTATTTCTCGTACAGCTGGCTGGTGGGTTTGAACCGCCAATACTGAGGTAAGCAGCCCAATAACTAACTCACACTTTACATTATCTAGCTTCTTATAAAAATAGTAGCTTAAGAACCAACCTTCTGAAGCAATCCAAGAGCAGCTATGGCATCCCGAGAATTTCGAGATAATACTACAACCTCCAGAAGGCTTCGAAGAGCTTGAGCTTGAGGGTTCATGGCCAAAGTTGGTGGGACGGCATGTAGGTGCTGCTCCAACTCTGTAATGCACTTATCATAAATCTGAGCTACATCATCCGTTGCCCAAGCTTGCTGTTTCAGAGTAGGTTAACAAGCAAAAGGAGAAGCAGAAAATGTATTTATTAAAAATACTACATCACACACACACACACAAATACATCACATGTATGTATGAATTGTGCTGAGTTGTATAACCCCCCCCCCAAAAAAAACCCCACAACTTCTTTCAACTAACAAAAAGGAAAAAAAAACATCATAAATGGGGCAGACTGAGGTCACTTTCAGCTTTAAAAAGGTCGCTGCAACTTATTATGGTCGAAGCCGTCAGACACAGTCATCATTTCAACTGAGAGCATGCAAAGGATCAGTTCCATAGTAGCACTCTCAAAGTGAAATGACTTCACTTGTACAAGTCACTGTGGGTGAAACCCGAATGGTCTACCCTAAAGGAGTAGATGGGAAGGACATGTTCATTTCCAGAGCCTTAACAGCTATACTGTAGCTATTTACATAAAAGAATGTCTTTTGGTGTCTTTGGAAGAAAGAAAGGATTCAGGAATGACAGAATTGCAATGAACTCTTCAATGGGTGGGAGAAAATCTTTTTCATTTAGAGGAGGTTTTATTAGGGCAAGAATGTAAAAGAAGGGTAGGATGTCATGAAGTTGCTATATAAATTCCGTGAATGTAAATTTAAAATGTGGATAAGAAAATTAAAAAAAAAAAACCCACCCAATTCATGAATAAAACAAAGAAATCTTATTTTATCAGTACTGAAGTCATACAAAGAACAATTATATTGAACTGAAGGGAGGGTATTTTGTTCTCTGTTTATCTTGTTCATAGTTTCTGGATGTGAAACATTTAACTGGCAGAAAATACCAGTGGGAAACACTTAAATCAATGCATGCAAGTATTTACCTTCATGGGCTGAGCTAAAAATCCAGTTGGCTGACTCAAGTCATTTGTAGGCAAAAAGCCTGGCACATTGCGTGCAAACTCTTCGTAAACAGCCAGCTGTTTTGGGTCCACACCACCAACCTGGGATGAAGAAAATTTACATAAGAGAATATTCACTCCACAATCAAAGGGAGTTTTTTTCAAAGTGGGAAGTTTTCACAGGGACATGACAGGGGTTCCGAGACGGGACACAAATCATTGCAGGATGAACAATTAAGAGCATGCCTGTACCAATATGCACAACTGAAAAGGGGTATAGATCACTTCCTGAATCCTGTCAGAAGCACTTTCATTTATAAACTAAGTATTTCTACTGGGAAATGCCTCAAATTGGACCACATGGTTTTGTTGGTGCAAATTTCCTTTGGAGCTATCAAAAGCCACAAAATTTTCACTACCCTATTAGACGTAATAAGCAACTAACATAAAAATGAGAAGCAATGGGAAAAGGTACAAGGGGGCGCATATGAGCTCTTTATAGTGGTCCTCATCAACTGGGGTGGATTGCCTGGTACTGGTGGTGATCTAAGTTATTGCCAGACCTATTTCACACCCTTTACCTGACAACCACAGACGTGAAATGCTTCTCAGAAAGATGAACACTTAATTCTATTATCCCAGTGAGAAGACTCAAGAATTAAGAACATAAACAAGATTGGAGGGAAGATCTCACTTTTCTGTTAATGTACTTGTAGTTCATTAAAAGATACAGAAAATCCAAATAAATTACTTTTGATAAAAACAAGAAGTGGGTAAGGAGAAGCAGAAGCTCAAATGCTCACTTTCAGCCTGATCTGCTCAGGCATCCGCTCTGCTTGGTATGTTAACACAACAGGATCACAGTATCGGCGCCCTTCTTGCCTGGCATGTTTTCTTAGCTCGAATTCCTACAAACAAAATAAGTCACTGAGGTTCTGGTTATGAAGCACTTTCTAAAGCAGTTAGAAAAATAATGATTAAAAAGCAAACGCTAAACACTTACAGTTGCTAATCTCTTGTCCATCTCAGGGCCAGCCTTTTCCACTGCAGTCTTCTGAATAAAACAGCAAGCAAGTTCACAATTGTCCTGAGCTAACTGAGCAGCTGCCTGATCCATCATTTCCCTTTGCTGTGGGGACGCAGTCTATTAAAAAAGAAAGAAAGAAAGAAAGAAAGTAAAAGAAAAGCTTAACCTCTTCTGCAGAGAGATAAAGATGGATAAAAGTGAAGTGCATTAATCAAATGAATCAATTGACCTGAGTACTGGCCGATCTTAGCACTTTAGCAAAGACCCTTGAAAGTCTAGCAAGCAAGTCCCTAATTTGTGTAATGGGAAAAGCACTTGCCTTGAGCATCTTTTTCAGGTCAATGTTATGATGATGAATTACATATAAACAGTATCTATTGAACAAAGATATTATTAACCAAGATATCTGAGAATGAAAACGAGTAAAAGAGGTGTTTAGAGAGTGTGTGCATGTGGATGCAGTAGGAAATTTAATAGTTCCAAAGGTTAAAAAGGCTGAATTTCTTCAACTCAGCATGAGGGGGTATCCCCCAAACCCAGATTTTTCTACCGAACAACTTTATCACCTTCAAAGTACTCTCCATTACACTCAAACCTGTTGAACGCCTAACAATGAGGGAAAAAACCATTTAAGAGGAATGAAAACGTCAAAAAAGCAAACAACTGGTGTTTTTCAGAAGCAAGAAGTGCCCATCTTACCCGGAGGGCTGAGGCGAAGCTGTTTTTCAGGTTGGTAGAGATGCTCATAAGCAAGGGCTCCCGGCAGGTGATCATGGCCATGCCTGCCGTTAGGTTGCGCATCATGTGATGAGCTGCTATCCGCATTCGGGATTCCTCAGAATCCAGGGCAAAATCCTTCCTGACTATTTGCTCGCAAGTTGTCATGGCAATCTTAATCGACCTGTCCACCACAGGATGGACCAGCTCCTGGACAGCTCGCTCAATGGCTTGACGCACACACTGTTTTAATTGTGGATGGGCCTGGAACAAGGGAATCTAGAGAGAAAGGTAAGTGAGATTGGATGGCTATTTCCAGGTCAACCAATAGCTACCAATTCCTACTTAAACATAATGGGGAGGAAAAAGTAACTAATTGAAAGAACTCAAGAGACCACCCTGTGATACAGGATAATAGATAAGTCCTAGTTTTTTAAATTCTAAGTTTAATTACGTAGTAAATTATTCACTACAAAATGCATTATCCTATTTCCTATCTAGTCCAAACTTATGGCTCAAATTCTTAGTCACTTTAGTTTTGTGAGTTTACTTAAAGTCTGGACATATTTTAAATACTCATGATAAACACAAAGTGATCAGATGACTGGAATGGAAGATCCCTATTTTTACATCAAGGCTTATTTGAAAAACTTTAAGTTAGGGGTACTGATACCAAGGGCTGGATAGAAAGTAAACATCTAGAAAAGGATGGCAACATTATGTACAAATATGCTTGATAAAATTGCTGTACAGATTGCTATAAGAGCTCCAATAAATCTTACAATAAATGCCGTAATTATATATTTGAAAATGAAAAGACCAGGTATTAAAATCCTCTCTTTAAAATCCTTCCAAGTCTCTGAAATAAAAAGGTAAGTGTATTAATGGCAATATCTAACTTATTAGCATTCCACTTTCTACCTAAAAGTCAAACACAATAAAAACTCTAGGAACCTCAATTGGGATTAAACAAATTACAAATAAACAATAAATTACCACCCTGAGTCTAGAGCATAAATAAATCTTTGCTTTAGGTATAAAAAAGTAAAGGAAAAAGAATTGATGGGTGGCATGGACAAGACTGTCTTCCATAATCAAGCAGGGACAACTGAGTTAAGTGCCAAGACCTTAAACTAGACATTTTACACAGAGATCAGCTCACTTCCATAAGGCTGACATTAACATTCCAAGGAAAACAAACTATAAAAAATTCTGGTACACACACAGAGGCAACTAATTCAATTAAGGAAATTTAAGAGACTACCTTTTAAAACCGTGGGTCTGGCGTGTGAGGATCTAATGTTCTGCTACAAGACTATTTCCAGAGAGGGGAAAAAATACTCCAACTATACTATCTTGATTCCTACTCTTTGCTGTAAGTCTTCAATCTGCTTGCTGTTAAGAGTCCCAATAAAACGATTTAAACAAACAAACAAAAAAAGACAACCTGGGACACCAAAGTGTCAGGGAAGCAGGCATGGTGCCCAAGCAGTTCACCTGTCATAAACTGGGAGTTGGGGCTATTTACTTACCGTTGGGTTTAGGGTAATATGTGGTGCCAGGCCTGCGAGGGAATAGACATTGATGTCGTGGTAGCTATACTGTGGCTGAGGTGGAACGGTGGCTGTACAGGTGGTGCTGGTCGCTGGTGTTGTAGACGTTGCTAAATGTAAAATAAGCACTTTTTAGAGACATTTCTTGGTTGTTGTTTTTTTTAAAAATAAGATCAACTGGCTACTCAGGTGGTCAATATCTAACGAAAAGAACTACTTTACTAATTAGATTATGGGACGCATCTTCCTCTGCTCTAAATTATTACCAGGAAAATTCTATTACTGGACCAGAGATTTGAATAAAACATTTAAAGGCTATGTATATGAAACACTCTACAGCAGAATTTAACGAGGGGTGGATACATTAGCAAACTCAGGCTTTGTAGAAATAATCTAATTTTGTAGAAATAATCTAATTTTGTAGAAATAATCTAATTTTACCTAAAAATATTGTTACTGTTGGCTAAGAAAGGAAAAAAGAAAAAAACAAATTCATGACAATCCCATCTCCTAATTTTCCAGTACTTGCCATCCTATCCCTTTTGGCACAGGTCACATTACCCACTCCCAACCTCCTAGGTTTCGAGGTTTAGCGAAAGCATAAAAAAGCATGGTTTCAGCTCATTTATGTCTACGATAAGGTTCTTGAAAAGAAGACTTCAATTGTGCCACACAAGAGGTTTCTGCACCCTCAAATAACATGACCCTGGTGAGCTGCGATATGATTATTTGGTTAAGAAAATCACATTTAATGCCAGAATGGGGTGAGATTCGGGTTGACATCACTAATTTCTCCCTTAAATAATTTAGACGGCTCACCAAAAATTGTATAAAACTGTTCCATGTTTTGTTGAGCAATATTTAACTTGGAACAATTTTAACGTACTGTATATACTGAGATGTGCCATGTGATAAGAACATCCTAGTTGAGGATACGGCTTATTGTTTATCTTCCAAAAGAAGCTACTTAACCTAAAAGTTTGAAGTAATATTACAGGGAAAACAAACAACTTTGAAGTTAAAGGGTTACTTGTGGTTGTGATAGGAGGAAGTTCTTCTGGCTGCTTGACATCTTTCTTTGGAGCAGAGAGCTGTTCATCTAAGTTCTTCAGGCGATCTTTGTCCTTCAGGAGATTTCCGGGTTTCAGATCATTGATGTCTATGGCAAGGTTCTTACAGAGGACCTCAATCTCGAACTTCAAGTTTAACTGCAGAAAAACAGTTCAATAGAATTTTTAAAAGGAAAAAAATCTTAGCTTCATTAATAATATCCCATTTTTGTTCATTTATCATGTCCCCCCACATACTGCCTTTACTGTAATCTTCCTAATTTTTAGAATTATGAAAGAAAATCTAAGAACTATCATCTAAGAAAATGGTCCAACGAATAAAACAGCAACAAATTTACCTTTAAGTCATGTTCCTGATGTAGCTCAGCTAATACATTCATAATTGCCATCGTCCAGGGGTTCGGTGGTCTAAAAACCTAAAGAAAAGCTATTATGTTCAACAGGTCAAAAATCACCCTTTAATTCGGTTTATTTAGAACATTTAAGCACTTTTAGGGTAGCAGGGAAACAGGGCACTAACCACTTTTACCATAAGGTTAATCCTGTCCATCAATATATATACCATATTTACAAAACCCATCAAAAATGGTCTAAAATAAATTGTGGTAATGATTATGCAACCCTCTTTGATATGACTAACTACTGAATTATAAGACTTATGAATTATGTGCTAATAAAATTGTTACAAACAAATATCAAAATTTCAAACCACCCATTAGAAAGTTGAGTCTCATTATCTTTTCTGACTTCATCAATCAGAAATCTGAGTACCATTAAGGCAAAGTGAGTGAGTGTAACTAAAAGTGACCTGTAAACTAGCTACCAATGAAACGTTACAAACTACTCACCACACTGCGAATGCTCGACTCTAAAACTTTGGCAACAAAGGGCACCACATAGAGCAATTCTTGCTGTCCTTTGACGTACGCTTCCAGCAGCAAAGATTTTACATCCAAATCCTAGAATAGGAAAAAAGACGGGAAGATGCTATGCTCACAAGGTACATGCCCAGCTTACTCCCAAAATTGGGATCAACATAATTTTTCGTAATAGCCTTAAGAGGAAAAAAAGGGGTGACAATTACCTAGCCTTTCTTTATCTTGCTAAGCAATGTGACGCTTAAAAACAAGAAACAAAACACCTGGATGGAGTTGTCCCACCGGGAACCCACAGGTTCTACTATGTTTGAGACTGCAAATATTTACATAAGCAAGGTGCCTCATCTTTCTTTCTTAGAGCAGCTGGTGGGTTTGAACAACCGACCTTGCAGTTAGCAACCCAGTACACTTTACTCACTACAGCAACTAAAATGGTTTTAAGATAGAGTGACCAGACAGCCCGCTTTTGGTGGGACAGTTCTGATTTTTGGAAAGAATGCACAACAAGCTAGTGAATAGCGGGAGAACGGGAAGGAAATATTACCCATTCCCCCACCCCCCAATCAATGGTGTCCTGCATTACCAATGTTAAAATCTGGTCATTTTATTCTAAGAATATAGAATTATTGTTTCAAAACTGCCAAACTTATATAACCCACACTTTGACATTAGAGTCCCTTCAATACACTAAGTAACGGCACACATTCTACATGCATTTTCAGCTGCAACTTACAGTGTGTAGGATGGGCTTGTTTTTAGCTAGCGTGATCATCCCTAGCCAATGTCCCAAGTTCTTCAGCAAAGAACGATCTGAGAAATTGGCCGCAGCTTTATCAGATGTCAGGAGTACCTAAAATAGTACGGGATTAAGAAAGGTATGAAAATAGTTGTGAGAAATCTTCCCTACTAAATATTTTAAGAACTCCATTACCTTACTTTTTAGATGAATATATCTCAAAGCAATCTACTCTAAGGATGATTTTGCTGTGCTCATTATTACCTACTAAAAATACCACTTCTACTGTAAATCATGTCTAGTTTTGTTTTTTCTCAATAGGTAAGGCACACATTTCAAAAGGTCCACATGCATCTTCCTATACAAAACATGAGCTAGGACCGAAACAGAGACCCAACTTCAAAGAAAGATGAAACACTTCTAGAGGGGCAGAAACAAAAAAGGCTACCAACTGCCAGCTTTATGTAATGCCACGACGATCACTATATACCTCTAGCAGAAACTAAGACAACTTTCAAAAATAAAGTATAATTATTTGCAGCATTACTGCTTTTTATTTATCAGGAAAACTCAATCCATTTCAGAGTTTGATCTGCATTGTTAGTTCTGATTTTCCCACTGGGGAACAAAATCACCAGAGAAAGAGTTCATCTAGATGTACTCTCCATCTAGATGGCACTTCGCTTCACTTGTGGCTACATTTAAATCTTACTCTATAAGGAAGAAATCTGGAACATTTGTTTCAGAATATCTGGAAACATTCATGCATGGCTGTCATTCTTGTTATCAAACAGATTAGAAAATAAAAGCTGGACTTAACTCTGTTCCTTAACTCCACATAGCAACAGCTGAATGGCAGTCAGCCGTGCCTGGAGAAGAGGAGTCAGAGAAATTTTTTAGCACTACAGCGTAACCAAGAACGTGGAAAATATCCATCCGCTGGCTTAAATATAGTGCTGGTTCCTAGATAATGTGCCATGTTCTTCAGCAAAGAATAATCACAGATGTTGGCTGGGTTTACACTATTTTTTTTCCTATATAAAAGCTGCTCGGTAATGGTGTGGAGAGCCTAATATTTCAAGTGATAAAAACATCATCACAAACAGCTTAACCTTTATAAAATAAACTAGAATCCTAGATAAGACATTCCACCAACTGGTTAAAAAATCTAGAGATACTTGGCACTTTAATAATGGGTAATGACAAATAATAACATTCATTTCAGCACTGTTTGTATGACGAAAATGAAATGATTACTAACTGCATGTGGTAAACTGATGGGATTGGATAAGAAGGTAAGGCAGCTAAATCCTCTAACCTCTTAAGGACGGATCTGAAAAGCCCACTCCAGTGGGGAAAGACCCTTCCGACTATGAGACATAAATAAATCTTAACACACACTCTCATGACTGAAAACAGTCCCTCCAAAAACTTTCATAAAGGAACTGTCATAAAGGAACTAACCCTAAGATGACTCACTCCTGAGGCCTGGCTATTCAGATCCTACTGTTGAAACCACCATAAAATGTAGCAACCCCCTACGAAGGGCTCAGGGGCATTTGAGGTCAACTAGCACTAGGTCAAGATGATGACTAACCTCCTTGCTGGTTATTATGTTACCTGCTTACATGTGCGTGCCTTCTGAAAGCTTTGTTAAGCCTCATTATATAAACTCATTGGAAAATATTCACTTTCAGCCCTGACAGAGGGACGAGGAGTCCCTTTGCCCCGCTGTCTATCTTATTCTCCACAATTGCAAAGTTACTCCTGTGGACCTTTGTCCATGTGGGTGCCCCCTCATCCCACCTATCTTAAAGCCCACTAATAGTATATATCCACGTATATATACATTTGTTCATTCTTTAAAAATAGACTAGAGCTCAGTTTACTGCAGACAATATGGGGGATGGGAGGTTGTTGTAGAAAAACAGATTTAAAAGATATATAGTGGCTGATGTCACAACACAGAATTAATTCTAGAATATGCTATAGTTTATGTACCTAGCCAATGGCAAAGATAAAACTGTATGAAATCAAAAACCAACGTCCATTAATGGTTATTGTCAGAGTAAACAATCCATTGTTGTGTTCTAAAACTAGGTTCTTCATGATACAAAGCTTTGTGTTTGAGAATCTGTTAGATTTTCAGCTATATATATTTAACAAAGACAACAAAAAACAAAATCAAAAATCCATCTACTGCCGTTGAGCAGAAACTGTGTGACGGAGAAGAAATGCCCCAGAGTCTGCAAAGCAATGAACTGGTGCAAAAGAAGAGTGCAACATCCTTCTCCAATACAGAAGTAGGGGGTTGGGATCACCCATCTTTTTTGTGTTCAGTAGTTAAGGGCTTTAACCACTGTTGTTTTGAACCAAGAGGCCCCGCTTGCAGTGGATCCATATCTGGTTGTTAATCACAGGACAGCACTTCCAACTAGTCACTCACTGGTCAGCAGAAAGGGGAGACCTTCTGCTTCTATAGAGTTACAGTCCACCTGAGAACAGCTAAAAGAAATAAAGTCTTTGCAATTACTCTTCAAAAAACATACAGCCCAGAAACCCCTAAGAGTGTAAGGTCCTAATGGGTTGCCATGAGACAAAAACCGACTTAATGGCAATATGTTAGTTTGGTTTTTAATCTCACACCGATTAAAGATTCCGGACTCACTGCCATCTAGCCAGCTCCAACTCATGGTGACCAAGAGAGCAGACAGAAGTGTCCCTGTGGACTTCTGGGACGGGTTCCCTCTTGATAGTGGAAATCCTCATCTTGTCCTGTGGAGCAGGCCAACTCATGACCACTACACCACCTGGGCTCCTCAATGCTAGCCCTTCAACACTCCAAATAAATAAAATGAACAGACAAAATCCCACCCATAAATCAGAAATTTTCACATTCCAAGAAACAATGAAGAAAATATGAGTGCCAACACCTACTTTGATGTTTCTGTAGGTCTCATTCAGAACCATCTTGTTAAATTCGGGATTCTTTAGAGTGTCGAGGAAGTTTGAATACAAGCTATGAAAGTTTGGCTCAATACTGACTCTCTTCATAACAAGGTATTGTGAAACCCAAGGCATAAATTCTTCCTTCACAGTTTCCTTTAACTCTTCAACCTAGCCAATCAATGACACAAACATGGGATTAAAATATGAAGCACAGATTAAAATACAGTAAGGGTTTTGTTTCTGTAATGTACACTACAGTATGTAGTCAGATTTAATAATAGATGCTAAATTGGTATTCCATGCCTTTGCCCCCTATGTAGAAGGTTCTGTGTATACAGGTACAGTCATCTCTGAAACTAGGTGGATGAGGCTGACATTTAAAGGCATGTTCTGCTTTGAAATGATAAAATATACAGTTCCTCACCATCTCAATATCCCACCTAACCTTTAGACAAGAAAAGGAAGAACTGTTTCCTCTATTTCCACCTCTGGTAATCACCTGTAAATCTGAAACTGCTCTTCAAAAGTAGTGTGCTAGAGGGCTCACTCGTGGGCTTTCAAAAATGATTCTGGCACTGTGACTTAAAACCCAGTTGCTGAAGTTAATCTTACTGGTTAAGTTGGCATTTTATCTTAGAAGGGCAAGCATTCTTCATTATGTAGTTTTATTGCTTTGTCTTACAATAAAGTCTATCCACTGTTAGATGCCTAAATGTTAAAAGTGCAAGCAAAGCTTTCCATCACCAAGAAATCACGAAGTGGATTTCATAAAGTCTGTAAGTCACAGAGGAGTACAGAACTTAAAAAAGTAAAGTAAATCCCCCTCCTAACTCATCTGGGAAGAAAAAGAGCCTATGAAGTGATGTGGAACCATGCTCACCTTTTGTGTCATATTCGATTGTGAGAGATTGTTGAAGATAAAAGCAATTTTCTCTTGGATATTTTCTGGTGGTTCTACAATTCTCTCAGTTTGATCTGTAGCCACAAGCAGTGTATCTATATTGGTAGTATTAATAGAAGGCTAAAAATAAGAAAAAAAAACATAAAGCAAGCATGGCATGTTTGTACATTGTAAATGTAAAGCAGAACTGTGGACTGAACTAACATTAGTGGCTGCCTCTGGGAAATATGGGAACATCTCGGAGACACTAAAGAAGAAATGGTGCTCTTTATACTTTTCCTTGAATAGGCATGTGTTATGGTAAGATTAAAATACATGCTCACTATTAGATATATTAGAACATAACAACAAATTCTGGAAAATAAAAAAGATAGACCTACTTACTGGCACATCTTTCTTAAAGCTGACTCCGGTTGGCCTGGTGACTGTAACCGTTTTAGCAACAGTGGTGGTTGTTGAGGTGGTTACCATAGTGCTAACCTGACCAGCAAGAGGAGCTTTTGCTGGAACCTGGGCCTGAGCCTGGGCCTGAGCCAGTGCAATACTTCCAGGGGTTGTGATAGAGCCCTGCATTTTCACAGGAGGATCTCTAGACTGCTGTCCATACTCGATATACTATAAGGGCGGGGAAGGGGAAACACAGTTAAAAAGTTCTTAACAGAAATACAAACATTTGAGTTAAATCCTCTTCACTCTTTGAGAGGGAGCTAATATTCCAGAGCACTCTGCGTTTGTTTTCCTTAACCCACCTAGGCACTAACACAACAGGTGGGTACCATGAGTTGCTCTCAAGAGTGAAGTAATTAGTATGTTGAATATGCTGAGAGTAATAACCTAACCAAACAATTGAAGTATCACCTACACAGGTCTACATATAAATGTATAAATGCTTAACAAACGCAAAACTTTAAAAATACTTGGAAAACTTACAAAGTTCATGGGAAAAGATAATGAAATTGATCAAGCTTGAAGTTATTTTGTGTATTAAATATACTTTTTCTTTTTTGGACATTGTTGAGGAATATAACACCTAAAAATGCACACTATGTTTTTTTTTCTCTAATAAAGTTTTAACTTCCAAAAACACAACATAATACACAAAGGGGTTCAGAAAGTTCATGAAAAAAAATTCCAGTATTTTTCTATCCCATCAATCTATCTCTCTATATCTACTCTCTATCGCTAGCTTTCTGAAGCCTCCACACTCAAGGCAATAGCTGTGCCCTCCACAGCAGACCACCCCACCCCCACCCCTAGACCAATAAAACATAGGGTTCCTGACACTATTTTAATAGTCCCTACCCCACCAAATTAAAGCAAAGGACAAATGGCAGTTTCTGAAAAGAAAGGACATTTTTAAATAGGAAGGGCAATCTCTGAACAAAATATAGTCCTTTAAAATGATTAAGGTCAGAACTATAATAGTTGTTGAAATGATCTTTTTCTATCATTATCCTCATAGCACGTTATTCCAAATCTCTTTCTTGGAAACTTTGAGTATGGGAAGTCTCCGGCTTCCTATCTGACCGTGTAAAAGCATACATAGCTATTTTGTAATTTTTAAAATATACTATCTACACTAACCTAGGCTAAGGTTTCACAACAGCATTGCTTCTACTACTACAAATGCAGCAGGATGAGGTGTGATATATATCACAGATTCCCCAAATTATCTGGCCTGCTTTCTTCTGGCAAGATTTTAGTATTATGTGCTGCTGAAGCGAGCAGTTCTGGCATGATTTTTTAAAAGAAGATTTTTTTTCTTAACCCAGTTCTGCTTCTGATCTGAACAATTAAAAATATTAGTGTAACAGCCAAAAATCTAGGATAAAGCTTAGGTATCTGCTTTTGCAAGACAGAAGTGCAAATGACGCTTGCCAATAAGCCCAGAAATCAATCAGGCTAAGCACGGGGCCTCTGAGTTCAAGAATGATCAATTAAGGTGGCTGAAAATAGTTCTTAGACCCATTTCCCTAAGGAATAGGCTTATTTCAATTAGCAAATCAAATGAGCTGATTAGGAAAGATGTATTTTAACACATGTGGTATTACATCAATATTTAAGGCAATTTATATTTCAAATACAAATCTTTCACTTGAAATTTTTAAAAAACTCCCATCATTTAAAAAACTAAGAAAAACCTTTTATATCAATTGCTTTAAAAAGGTAACCTGATGAGTTTCTAAAATTTTGTTACCAAGTTGTACAATAAGCCAACAAATATGTATGCCTAGATCGTGTTAATCATGAAATAATCTGAATGTTTTCCCTAATTTTAAATCCAAATTACTCAATTAAAACGTAGCAACATTTCCAATAGATAAACCCTAAAACTGCAGTGAAGATTTCAATGTTGACGGCACAGACCTCTTGTAAATGATGTGGGAACTGCATAAAGTGACTGATAGAAGCCAAGTGCTGACAATACTGGGGATAGTCCTTCAATCTGTAAGCAAAAGAAATCAAGTCTACTGTCATTGTTTCACATAAATAGAAACAAACACTTTCTTCCATATATGTCTATCAAAATGATTTACTGACATCAAAGTATCTGATATAAATAAAGGAACAAAAGAAAAGTGTAATAGCAAAAGGGAAAAGTTATGAGATGTCTTCTTTCCTCTAAGGAGCCCTGATTCCACTTTTGGCTGCCAAGAGGAAGGTCTGCAGCTCCAATCTAACAGCAGCTATCCTGGGGCTTTTGACTGCCATGACGAAGCACAGACACTCACGGGGGCAACTTCACTCTGTCCTATCGGGTGGCTACGAGTTGGCATCACTTCAATGGCAGTGACAATTTTGAGTGCTCCTTATATAGCAGGCAAAGAACATAATTTTGGATTGTCTTAGCATGCACATTTATTTGACTACACAGCTTTGTTGAAATATAACTGACAGAAGGTATAAAATTTGTTATATTCCTAACAAAAACACCACCACAATCAAAGTAGTGAAAATACTATTGCTTCCAAGTTTTTTCACTTTTTGGCCTGCAGAAGACTATTACCATAGTTAAGTTTTCATTTTCAACACATTTATATAAATAGGGTCAAGTCGATGTACTGTTTTGGGGGAAGAGCATTGTTGCTTCTGTTAGTCCAGTGGTTCTCAACCTGTGGGTCACGGCCCCTTTGGGAGTCAAACAACTCTATTCTCCTGTCACAAGGACATTTTTTTTTTTGTGGGCATCACTGCCTGTGGTGGTCGTGGGCACTACCCAGTGCCGCTCCTGAGAGCCGCCACTGGATTTGAACCGCCCAGTCCGCGGGCTGCAGTTCCGCACTCAACCACTTTACACCACCAGGGCTCAGCCCTCAAACGACTCTTTCACAGGGGTCACCTAACACCACTGGAAAACATTTTTGAAGGTCTTAGGAACCGAGACACCGCACCTCTATCCATCTCCAAATGGGTCTACCCACATCCAGATATGCTCACTTCTGAGTACTCAGCATAGAGACTGTTACCCATGCTTAACAAGACAAAATTTCATTTACTCATCATTAGAAATAAATATTTCACAATATATAGTTACATTAGTTTTGTAATTAATCACTCACTATGCTTTAATTTTGTTCAATTTGTAACAATAAAAATATGCTACATTATCAGATATTTACATCACAATACACCATGGTAGCAAAATTACAGTTAAATAGCAACAAAAATAAATTTATGATTGGGGATCACCACAACATGAGGAACTGTATTAAAGGATTGCAGCATTAGGAAGATTGAGAACCACCGTATTAGTCACTATAATTATTTGGGGATTCATTCTTTTGTTTTTAATCAATACTTTTTATTTTGTTTTTATCAAATCTTTTTATTGCTGAGCAATGTCATTCTTACTATATGCCACATTTTGCTCACTGATTTACCTGTCAATGGTCAGTTGGCTATTGTCAGTTTTAGGTCAAACATTAACATTCAAGTCTTTGTATAAATTTTTATTAACATTTTTATTCAGTAATTAATTGGGAATAGAATGGCTAGGCCCTGTGGGAAATGTATAGTTACTTAACTTTTGGTGCAAACTGATAGAATGGTTTCCTAGAGAAGTGTACCATTTTATAGTCCCATAAACAATATAACAAAATATCAGTTGTTTCATATCACCACCAACACTTGCTTTGGTCATTTTCATTTTGACCATTATATAGGTATGCAGTGGTGGTTGGGGTTTAATTTTTATTTCCCTTCAACTAATGATGTTGAGCATCTTGTTTGTTTTTGTGGGCATCACTGCTCCCTGGTGGTCATGGGGGCTACCCAGTGCTGCTCCTGAGAGCCACCGCTGGAATTTGAACCACCAAGCCTGTGGGCCACGGTCCCGCACTCAACCACTTACACCACTGGGGCTCAGCCCAGATGTTGAGCATCTTTTTGCAAACTTTTTCCCTACCTTGTTGGTAAAGTGCCTATTCAAATTGTTCACCCACTTAAAAGTGGATAGCTTATATTCATAATGCGTTCATATTATGGATTAAAGTCCTTTCGTTGGCATACAACATGTCTTTGCATTCTGTTCAGGCTTTCAAAAAAAACTCTAAATTGGGTAGATCGTTCATTTGCTGATTTAGGGAATTGTATCAAGATATATTTAAGAAATCTTTGTTTGCCCAACTTAATGAACGTTTCTTACATTTTCCTTTACAAACTTATTAATTTTTAGTATTTTAAAAATGTTGAGCCCTGGTGACAATATCGGGTAAGTCTTGAGCTACTAAAATGTCTATCAATTCAACATTGCCTACATGCACAACTCAAGGAAGGTGATTCCATTTTTTTAGAGTTGCATGATCTTTCAAACTTTCTGGTTCATTTTTTCCCTATTAACATAAACTCATTGTCTCTCCCCCCACCCCAAGGTTCCTTTAAATCGTTGAGCTGCTTTCGCCAACTATATACCTTTTGGATTCTCAAGGTAGATTTCTTGTACTTGTAAAATCAAATTATTATTAGGTCTTAAGTACACTTCAAGAAACACTTTTAAAGTTTAGAGACTTGGGGCAGTAATTTCAAGTGTTTATTCAAACACCAAGAAATGTTGGTGATGGTATGGTTATGAGTTGGACCGTGAACTACAAAGTCAGCAGTTCAAAACCACCACTCTTTGGGAGCAAGACGGAGCCTTCTACTCCTATCAAGGGTTACAGACTCAGAAACACCCCACCCCACCCCAGCGAGTGCTACTACCCGGTACCCTTAGGGTCACTGTCCAACAGAATCAACTTGATGTCACTGAGAGTATTCATTCAAGCTTCATGGATCTTTGACCAAATGTTCAGTTACAGTAGTTTTACACTACGTAGTTTTTCCAGACTCGTAGCAAAGGAGGTAACTGTTCACAGAAGCAATCAGTCACATATTCCATTATCTTCTTACTTACCCTGACTCTGCCTGTTGTTTCTGAAAACATGTCCCGCCTGATACGAAGTCTTCTGGCAGTCCATGGTACACTCTCTCTGTATCTATTGCTAATACCATTAATCCTAATCCGAAAGCTCCTCTGGGCTTTCTTAATCATTGACCACCTTTCACATGTCTATGAAGCAACTGAAATTACCATCACTTGGGCTAACCTCACAATCAAATCCAATGGGCCAAAGAGGAGTCTGCCAACTCCTGTAATGAATTACAACCTCAAAAAATGCCTTAAAAATGCCTTAAGGTTACAACTTGGGACCAAGTTGAAGACCTGGGTTTGATTTGGGCCAGGCCCACCTTATTATCAAATTGACAACTTTATACTTTAACACTTTAAAGAGGTTTTGTGTAAGAGTTGTAATCCATCCTTTGATTCCTTGACTTCTGCTTCCATTTGCATTGATTTATGTATCCAAATAAAATTAAAATCCTTGACAACTTTCATTTTTTTTTCTCTCCCAGTTTTGTTTCCTGTTGAGGTATAATTCATATTGAAGGTTGTAGTCCTTTATGTTTATCGGCAATATCAGAAAAGATGTTGTGTTTTCTTTACTTTCAGCAAGCAAGATTAGAATACTACATATCACAGGTGGTTAAAAAACATTTTTCCACAAGTGAGGGGGTGGTTAAAAAAAAAATACCTTTCCAGTCCTGATTACATGTTCTTCTTCATATCGTTCAGCTACAGGGAAAAGATATGGCCTTGGTGCACACACTTCCTGCCTTTAAGCCACACCGTATCTTATTATTTCATTGTTCTGTTCCCGTGGTTGCCTCCTGTTCGAATATCACTTCCACAGGAACACAAGTGTTCTGAATTCTCATGTGATGCAATGTTATGATCCACAGTCAATACTTTTGACAGTCAATGAAACATTATGTTTATCTGTGTTTCAAATACCAGTAAATACCTTTCTGGTATTCACTTCCAGTGATGATACATCTGACACTGGCAATGATAGCATTTATTCCATGTCCTCTTGTCAATCCAGTTTGGACTTTTCTTCACCAATTACCCCCCTTTCGCTGGTCCTTCCCACCCCAGATAAACATTGATAAGTTTTGCTCTCTATATATCTAGCCTCTTTCATGTCTTAAGTGTTATACAGTATTATAATGTCTTTATGTTCCATCCACACTAGCGCATATTTAGCTATCCAGTATGCTTATTCATTCATCTACTGATGGACTATAGGTTTCTTTCTACATTTTTAAACTACTCTGAATAACATTGCACACGTCTCAAAGCTTCTGCTTTGGCTAGGTACTTGGGCTTGCCACATTGTTTTCCACAGCAGTGTTGCATTCACAACCAAGAAAACATTTCCCAATTGCCACATGCTAGCCATTTGTTGTGCAACCAAAGAATGACAACTTTAAAAAGATACACATTTTTAAAGTTTGTCATTTATTCTTAATATCTGAGTCATCCCAGTGAAATAAAATTATTTCATTATTTAGTTTTTCAAAAATCACACTTAATTTCTATTATGGCTTTGCTAAAGCTAAAATTTACAAACTAGCACAAATGTTTGCCAACAGTTGACAAACCATTTGACAGTTATCTTCACCAATGAACATTCCCTAGCAATAAAAAGACCTAATGAAACAGACTCTGGTGTGGATTTATCTCTCAAGGATCATACGAAGTGACATCCATGACTCAAAAGTCCACTTCCTGTATAATTTAATTTATATGACACACCAGGAAAGGCAAAACAACGGGGAGAGAACTCTGGTCACTGACCAAGGACTGCGGGCAGAAAAGGAAGACAAATTTAACAAGTGGATAATGGAAAACATTCACTATGCTGTTTGTACTGGTGGTTACACAAAAGCCTAAACTTCTCAAGAGTACACCATAAAGTGTGACTTTTACAATTTATATATCAAAATATTATCTATTAATAGATTACATGCCAGTTGAATTTTAATAAACAGACTTGTTTTAAATTCTTCCTCCTCAACTTCACAGTCAGGTTAAGATTGATGTATGTATATGCCCTTGGATGAGGTCAAGCATGTCACTATTGCCAGGAAGAGAACATAGGAAACCTGTTACTCACCTATTTTTAAACCTATCTAAAGCAGCAATTCCAAAGTAATACATTTTGGATCCAAAAGGTTTGCGTAAGGCTTCAAGAACATATCGCAGGGCCAGTCCTAGGGCCATGTAAGTGACCAGTCCTTTTTCAATTATCCCACCAAACAGGCAAGCTGTTATATGTAACTCTTTATCTGGGTACTGGGGGAAAAATCGATATTCTTCAAACAAATTCCTCAGCATACAGTTAAAAACTTCCCTTTCTCGCTTAATGGTAGAGTCTTTAAACCTTTGTAGCATTTCTAATACCTGAAAAGAAATAAAGGAGAAAAAAGCAAAACACATTATTACTAAAATCCTTATTCAGGTATTGTTAACAAATCTATGTGTCTGAAAAATTTCAAATTGTAAACAATTGAAATTTTCTGATAGAAAACGTAAGGTCTCGGGGGGGGGGGGGGGGAGGGTAAAATGAGAGGCTATCAATGCCTCAAAGACGAGCCAGCCATGGTACAATGTAGCAACAATGAAACATACAACTTTCCTCTAGTTCTTAAATGCTTCCTCCACAATACTATCATGATTCCAATTCTACCTTACAAATGCAGCTAGACCAGAATGCGCAATGGTACAGATAGGAACTGGGAATCCAGGACAGGTGAACCCCTGGAACTAATGGTGAGAGTGGCAATACCGGGAGGCTGAAGAGAAGGTAGAGTAGAAAGGGGAAACTGATTACAAGAATCTCCATATAACCCCCTCCCTGGGTGACAGACAACTGTAAAGTGGGTGAAGGGAGATGTCAGATGGTGTGAGACATGACAAAATAATAATTTATAAATTATCAAGGGCTAGTGATGGGTGGAGGGGCAAAGAGGAGCTGATACCAAGGGCTTGAGTAGAAAGCAAATGTTTTGAGAATGATATGGGCAACAAATTGACAAATATGCTTGACACAATGGATGTATGTATGGATTATTATGAGTTTTAAAGTCCCCAATAAAATTATTAAATAAAAATGCAAACATTTAGAAAATTATGTTAACATGCATATGTACAAATATGTTTGATACAAGTGACTTATGTATTCTTATAAGATCTGTAAAGAGTCCCCAATAAAATGATCTTTTAAAAAATCCAAGTTCGTGGGCTGAGCCCCAGTGGCGTAGTGGTTGAGTGCGGGACTGCGGCCCACTGGCTTGGCGGTTCAAATCCATCAGCAGCAAGGTTGGGTAGCTTCCACGACCACCAGAGGGAGGTGGTATCTCTCTCCCCCGCACCCCCCCCCAAAAAAATCCAAGTTTGTAAGAGATACAAACACACATCAAAAGACTATGAGTTGGATTTCATAAGAAATCTTGAGAGACTTACCTACCAAACAATGACTAATTTAATCATCTTTAGATACTCACCTCGTCAACAGACATGGTGGGATGTGGAGGGTGATTATATATTCGTTGGAAATAACTGTTTGCTTCATCATCAATTTCTTTACTAAAGTGCTGATTTGCCTCTGGCCATACTTGAGACAAGTCCGCTGTAAGGAACAGAAAATAACCAGTCAGTAATTTCAGTCTTTTGCCTATTCCCCAATTAAACAATCAAGAATAAGACAATATAATTTTAACTTTTTTTTTTTTAAGTATAGAAACTAAAGAAAGCTTTAAATGACTAAATTTCAAAATAAAGTGTTCCGGGAAGACATGAAAGAGTCTTTTCCATATCAGGAGTTATTACAACACAAACATGTTAAGTTCAAACTCAAACTATGCTTATCTTTAACTTCTCATGAAATGTTAATAAGTCTTTGCTACTTTATAATAAAAATTACATTTAACATAGAATTAGAAATGCCATGCACAGCAGACCAATAAAAACATAAAGCATGCTACAAAACATACCATTCAGACAAGCCTTTCACACTAGTATTTCAAGTTAGCTAATAGGATACTTTTGAACCCTGTGTCACAAATATTTAGTCCCAATGACGAACAAGGTCAGTTATAAACCCATTTTATCTATGGATTTATAATGACTTCCCCAACTTTGAGATTATAAAATTAAAGTTAGGATTAGGTTTTAAGCAGTAATTGAGTTATATCCCATTAGACTTCAGGAGGCATTTCAACATGAGGTGGAGGAGGGTCCTTCAAAGTTTATGGAAAATGGGAACTTTATGAAATTCCCTTATAAGAACACATCAATGCTCCTATAAATTAAGACCCAGGATGCTTACTTTTCCTATACAACAAACTGGACACGATAATTTGTATGTGGATCAGTCACACTTCACAGTCACAGACAACACTACCACTTACAAGGTTTCATCTTACTCTGCTGGAATGTCGGCTGGTTCAGTCCAGAGTTGCCCAGTTTTCTCTGTACAAATGGGTCGTTATTCACTGCAGGGAGTCCAAGAGCCCCAGTTCCTATACCAGTCAGGCTGCCTGTGCCAAGACCACCTACTAGAAAGAATGAAGGCAGCCAAAAGTCCTATCATTACTCAGAGTCTATTCTTATCTCTGATACAGTTCTTAATTATTTGTCGTAAATAGTCAAGTTTTCGTTCATTCCCTTACTATGCACTTTCAATTTTATAAAAATCCAAATAAGAGTAGACAGAATGTCTAAATTTCTTTTATAACCTCCTTCTTAGTTCCTATATTCTTGATAACTTATGTGTGGGGGTACACAATTCTCAATGCACATATTTATCATGTTACAACTTAGTTCATATAAGAATTTAATTGCTTGTCTCCATGATAAAACGGGGGAACTTCATACACTATCATGTCATCATGACCAAGGACTTCATCTCCCTCAACTTTAGCAAACAGATGGAATACCACAATAATCACAACTTAGTTAGGAAGCTTTAACAAGGGCAATACTTATGGTTCAAATTAAAGAACCAAAGGAGCTCAAACCACAGAGTAGCAGTATGATCTACACTTTACATGCCGCATTCCCACTCTTAGGTCTCATTCCGTATCGTAATTTAAGATTATGATGATAAAAGGTACAGGTGGCTGAAAACAAGCAAGTGGGTTCATGCAAAACAGAAGTCGGCTAATCAGTGCAGTACTCAAGGCCAAAGTATATGAGAAGATTTTAGTGATTTAGTAGCATTTGCAAGATAGGTAGATAAGCAGAATACAGGAAGGCCAAGTACATACCCAATTACTACCTTGCTTGCAATAATCATGACTATTTCACAAAGCTGGAGTTGCTGATCTCAGACTCTGAACAGTGGGATTAAGACACTCAATACCTACACTATCACTAGTGAAAAATTAACTTTGCCCTACGAAAACTCTAATTCCTACTCCAACTAAAATGACTTAAAAGTTAATGGTAGTAGACTCTTCGTAACTTTAGGCACTGACGCAGCTTGTGCAATGCTATGGAGCTTAGTTAGAATAACTTCCCTTTTTTTTTTGGGGGGGGGGGGCCTCACTGCTCTCTGGTGGTGGGAGTAGGAGGCCCAGCCCCGCTGCTGGAATTGAACCTCCGTCCCGGTGGGCCGCAGTCCTGCGCACAACCACTACGCCACCGGGGCTCAGCCCAGAATAACTTCCCTTTTATTAAAACAGCTTCACATCCATACCATGGACTAAGGCACAAAAAATTTATGCCCTTACCTGGAAGTTGTGACGAAATTCCTCCAATACCAGTGAAGCCAGTTGCCTGGTTTGGTGCAGAAAGGGGTGGAAACGCTTTTGCTGGTGACTGAGGGGTACTGAAGGCAGAGCCCAAATTTGGAGGAAAGCCCTGCATGCTCTGGGTGTGCGGGGCAGCCGAGCCACCTATACTAAGGGATGCCATTCCACCAAGAGGGTCAATCTAAAAAAAAAATGCAGAAATATATTAAACATACTTCAAGTAAAGGCAGACATATGACACGGGCTAAAGCAATCCTTAGCCAAGAACTTCACATACACCAGTAACTTCAAAGTTCCACACAAACCGTGATACTCAGTTTTTTGTTTTTGTTTTTTTTTTTTGATACTGTTTTTTTTTTTTCCTTTAAAAAGTTAGGTTATCGGGCTGAGCCCCGGTGGCGTCGTGGTTGTACGCGAGACTGCAGCCCACTGGGACGGAGGTTCAATTCCAGCAGTGGGGCTGGGCCTCCTACTCCCACCACCGGAGAGCAGTGATGCCAAAAAAAAAAAAAGTTAGGTTATCCCTTGCCAAAGTACCACAGTTATAAACTGAGGGTTACCGTAACTTCAAGAAAATCATGTCAGATGAATACACATACATATATAGTACATTTGGTACTATATATACTGTACAATTGGTACAAATATACTGTACATTTGTTAGCAATATGGGGGCAGTGATTAATTTTTCCAGGATATTGACAATTTCCAGCTTAATCAGTCTGAAGCTAAATTACAATAAAAACCATTAAGACTTAAAAATCAATTTTCCCCAAGCAAAGGAGATAAATCCAGTCAAAATTAAATCCTGGAGCTGAGGGTGGGCGATCATCACTGATTTTAGACATGCATGCTACTGAGTCAACCAGCCTTTGTTTGTTTTCAAATAAATAGTCCCCAGATTAAAAATATACTGTTTATAAGTCAAATTTGCAATGAAATAATTTTGAAGTGCAATTTATATCGAGTATGTTAACTCCAATGTTTGTCTTATTAGTACACATTTCTTCACATAAAAAGTGATAAACTCCAAATCCACTAAAACATCTCTAGCACACTAATAAAAAAGTGCTTCATTGCTCAACATTAGTAGTACCTATTTACTATTGCTATAATCACTGAATATACTTTCGGCTATTTCGATAAACCTTTATACTCACTAACTACTTCATTATATGAAAATTTCTATTTATGTTTATTTAAAAAAAAACACTAATATCTAACTTCATCTGGCAGTGCACTACAGTGTAAGACAAGTGTAACATTGGCTATGCTGTTGCTTTTAATGTGTCAGCTTGGTTGGGCCATGATGCTCTCTGACCTGGCAGCTGTGTGATGATGCAATCTTCCATTTTGTGATACACTGTGGTCATCTTCATTTTCATAAAACAGCCAGTTAAGTTCAGTATTGGATTGGCTTTAATAGGCTTTACAAGGGTAGGTGCAGAATCCCAAAGAGCAAACTCAAGTGAATTCTCACTCAGGAAGACACTACACTATAGGACAGGGTAGAAATGCCCCCAAAGGTTTCTGAGACTTTTAACTTTTTACAGGAGATCCCTCGCAGTGCCTTGTGATTTCAAACTGTAGACCTTGTGGATCATGTCTCAACTCATAACCACTATGGCACCAGGGCTCCGGTTCATATTTACAAATTGTACATATGCCAAATGTTCACAATCTGAGGACTGTCTATATCTAATAAGTGTACTTCCAAGATTTTTGGTTTGCTGAACTAGCTCACTCTCCCCCATTATAGAAAATTGATAAACAAAACACCTGTTATTAAGTGGCCACTGAAGAATCACTAAAATCTTGTTTTTTTAAGCTTCAATCTATCATTCAATGTAGCTGAAAACAGAAGCAAAATAAGATGCTCTCAAGGAAAGAAAGTGGTTGGTGTCAGGGAGTAACTTAAATGTACCTTGTTTTTAAAAGAGCAGTTCAGCTGAGAGCTGAAGAGCCCAGTTATAACAAGTCCTTATGCTCTAGCAATGTTGCTTGGCCCGTGAAGCTACAAACAAGATACATCAGGTTCAAAGGCAGTGCTTATATTTTCAGGAACCTAAGTAACTATTATCTTTAAGAGAAACCCTTCAACTTATCAAAAGAAATTGCTTTGTCAGAAATGTGGGTAAAGGGAGACAGTGAACAGTGTAAGGTATGGAAATAAAAATTTCTAATTTATGAAGGAGTCACAAGGGTGGGAAGGTAGAGAAGGAAAAAAGAGGAGCTGATACCAAGGGCTTAGGTAGAAAGAAAATATTCTGAAAATGATGTTGGCAACGTATGTACAAATGCTGGAGACAATTGATCTATGGATTGCTTTAATAGCTTTAGGAGCCCCCCCGAATAAAATGATTTATTAAAAAAGTTGTTTTGTATCTCTATTCATGTCATGTTCTATTTAATTAAAAACCTAAACTCAACTATAATGCCTATTTATGGATTGCCTTTAAGATGTAAGTGGATGCTATACACTGATATCTAAAATGTAATATATTCCGATAACTGTTTTCCTTTTTAGTAGATTACTAATGATGACATAAAAATGTATACTACTTGAAATCTATGGGGGGAGGGGGGGGGGGGGGAGAGGGGCACCAGCGCACTAGGTGCACAAATTGTGACTTCCAGTTACCTGAACAGGAGAAATCGCATCTAAGCTGCTAGCACTGGGAGGGCGTCCTTTTGGCATCACTCCAGGTGGAGGCTGCCTAGCCTTGTTCATAACGTTACTGCAATTGGCTACCATGGTAAGGATGGTTTCTGATAACTCCTGAGACACACTCCTAGAGAGAGAATAAAGATGAAAATTTTAATTTGATTACTCCCCAGAACACCTAAATATAAAGTAATAGTTCTTGATATAGAAAAGCTTATTGAAGCATAACGCTAATTTCTACCATTATTTTCCAATTTTGCATTTATCATGAGCATTTTGAGCCAACTAGTTACTGGTTTTCTTCAAGTTAATCTCATTAATATTTCTAAAAGTAAAGTCCGTGTAGAGCAAATCAAGTTTCAATATACCCCCCAAACACTACGTTTTCAGCTACCCTGCCAAAAAATTATGTCTAAGCCCAGATCCGTTAAAGATGAATTTGATTTCAAGTTTTAAAATTTTCATGCATCAGTTGAGCCCTGGTGGCGCAGTGGTTGTGTGCAGGACTGCAGCGGATTGCGGCCCACAGGGTTGATGGTTCAAATCCAGCACCAGCTCTCCAGGAGCAAGGCTGAGCTTCCTACTTCCACCAGGGCAGTGACGCAGGGGGAATTCTCATACATCAGAAGACTATATACTAACAAATTAAAGAGACAACCAATATAATAGGAAAAAATCTGAGACCCTTATAGAGGGGGTGGTGGGTGGCACACACACCTAGTATCCAAGAACTTTCTTTGACAAGGTAAAACCTGTCAAAAGATAAGCTGTAACAACATTTTTCTCCAAAACGAATGATAGGAAAGTACCAATACTGCCCCCTCTCAAAAGCAGAAAGCTTGCAAGACCTGGCAGATCAGGGCAGTTCCACAGTCTTCCAGCTTTCCCACATTTTACTGGACAAAGAACTATCACAAAAGATAATCAAAAAGTAAAAAAACTTCCACAAGTAAGATATGCAAACAGAAAGCAATGAAAAAAAGGACTGATATCATGAATCATTCTGGAATTAAAATGGCAAAATGTGGGCCTCCCACTCCCACCAGCGGGCAGTGATGCCCACAAAACAAAAAAACAAACAAAATGACAAAGTGGCAAAATGACCGGGGGGGAGCACTAAATAGAATACTGTCAATCAGAATGGACACTAGGGCTGTTAAGTGTTTTTGTTCTAATCAGAAAGGGAAAAAAAATAGAAGACAAGTGCTGGCAAGGATGTAGGCAAATAAGAAGCGTCACTACTCATTACTGATGTATTTAAATGGTATGACTGCTATGGGGAAAAGTTCAAACAGAATTACCACATGATCCAGCAAATTCCACTCCCAGATATACAAAGGAATAACAGAAAACAAAACAAAAAACCACCCCGGAATTGCCCTGGGTGGAGCACAGCTCGTAGTACGCAGTCTTCCCACTAGGCGAGCTTTGAGCAACTCAGCGTGAATTAGTGCACACAATGGCATCGCCTGTTTAAGGGTCTCTGGTCACAGTGAATTTTTCATGAAAGCAATTTTGCTCAAACCTCGTTTTTTTTTTTTTTTTTGCTATGGCCTATTTAAGAAAACAGTGTGTCAATGTAAAATCTGGTTTTCCTGCTTGGGAAAACTGCAGGAATTGTTGTGATGCTGAACACAGCTTACAAGAACAGCACTATGGGGGAGAAAAACCAAGTGAACGAGTGGTTTTCTTGTTTCACAAAAAAGGTGACATGTGTATTGATGCAATCCTCATTCTGGTCAAGAGAACAAAGAGCGAAAAGTAGACTCCTAGTGCATTCAGAATTCAATGCGCCTGGTCAGAGGTTTAATCAAGCTTTCTAATCAGAGGCTCTGAAAAGATTGTGTATCACTGTGCAACAACGACAAAAAAGGTGTTTTGTGGCAGATGTGGAAAGTGGTTGTGTCTCCACGACAATGCACCTGCTCATGCATCCATCTCAGTGTGCCAGGATTTAGCAAAAAACAGCATGTCCCACGGACCTGACCTAGCTCTGTTGTGACTTCCACAAAGGAAGAGGAACATGAACAAATAGCAATTTGAAAAACGAGGGAGGTGCTGTCAGTCATCCAAACAGTTAAGTTTGAAAAATGATGAAAAAAGTTTCCAAGAATAGAATCACAGATTTGACATATGTATTAAGTGTAATGGAGCATACTTTGAATCTGAAGAGGTTATTGGTTGCTTTTCTTTTTAAATACATAACTTTGAGAAAAATTTGGGGGCGGGGGGCACGCATGGAGAATATCCCCTAATATATAACCCAAAGAAACTAGCAGTAAAAACACAAACACCTATAGAGTTCACTAAGGTCCTATTCATAATAGTACTAGAAACCAAAACATCCACTAACAAATAAATTTCTAAAACATGTTACACACATACCCAAAACAAACCAAACTAAACTGATGACCACAAAGTTACTTCCAATCATGGCAAACTCAATGTACAAGTATAGAAACTGGGCTCCAAAAAGTTTCAGTGGTTATAAATTTTAGGCACTCAATTGCCAGGTCTTTCTTCTGAAAAACCTCTAGATGAATTCTAATCTCTTTGCCATCCAGGGACTAAGCAATATAGAAATTAAGCTCTGAATGATACAAAGTAGAACCTGGGGAGAATCTGGAAAAAACAATGTTGTGCGCAATAAGCACACAAAAAAACAAATATTGCAAGGTCCCACATATATGTAACATCTAGATTAGGCAAATTAAAAGACCAAAGTTTATTAGTCCTTACCATAGGTGAGACAGGGAAAAGAGATAGCTATTGGAAGAAGAGTCTTGGCAGTACTGAAAGTGCCTTGGTGGGGCTGTGGGATAATTATTGAATGGCTAACCACAAGCTAGAGGTTCAAATCCATCCAGTCATTGCATGGGAGAAATAATGAGGCTATCTGCTCCTGTCAAGGCCTATAGTCTCTAAAACTATCTGTGGGGTCACTATAACTTGGTATCGCCATAATTGGTTCGAGGGTTTATTGTAAAGGGGCTCACATCTCCTTTGAAAAGAGCAAATCCATGACTAGTGATCTATACACAACACTGGGAAAGATGTGGCATGCCAAACACTATTCAAGATAAATAGAGGCTATCCATCCTTAAGGCCCTAATATGAGACTAATTGAATAAATAATGGAGCAAAAATTGGTTGTACAAGATGCAAACAAATAAAATGACAACAGAACAAGCCACTGAGAGGTTTAATAAACTTTTAAAATTGTGACAACAAAAAATGATTGGATATGTAATGCCAAACCTAATTCACAATGAAAAAAAGGGACAACATCCATGAAAGGAATTAAGGATGAACTAAAAACAGACACAAATACTCCTGTTCATAAACTGGAAGTCTTAAATGTTTTTTTGTAATATGACAACACAATCCCCAAATACTGTGCAGATCGAGTGCCAACTGGCTTCTTTACAGAAATTGACAGGCTAAACCTAGAATTCATAGAAATGCACGGACCAGGACAATCTGAAGAGTAAGTTGTAGTATTCACACTTACAAATTCCATTTTTTATTGCAAAGGTGTAGCAATCACCCTGCTGAGCCTGGCCTTGGTTCTTATCTGTACTAGGTTTGAGTAGAAAAGGTTCCTGCTCTCCGCTCTAAACCTCACTACTTAATCAGCTGAGGATGCTCCATTGAGCACATATAAAAAGAGCCCATCTCATTAAATGTTTTAAAAACACCCAGTAGACCTAGCAAGTACTATAGTCTGTGGTGTATCATAAGAGCTTTGGAAACTCTTAGGGAATCTGAAGACAACCGATGGTGACCTTGAGAATGGTTCTGTTTATCTTCTGGTCCCTAATGACAGTAGCCCATTGCCCTTTCCTTGCATAGCTGTGTTTTGGGATTTTTTTTTTTATGTTACCTGAGTTTTCAAAACTACACAGAGCACATCAGTAGAAGCACATATATAAAGGGTAAAACTATGAAGAAAAGCAAAATCTGATTATGTGAGGACAATAGTTATCGGGGGCAGAGGGGGAACAAAGAATGGATTGTGGCTAGGAAGAGAGGATACTCAGAAGGTAATTATGATTCTGGTAACCTTTTTTTTTTTTGCCAACTTGAGTGCAATTATTCACACTATTATTAAACTTTAAACAACATGATACATTTCAAAATGAATGTTTTAAATTTTAAGGTGACACTAGCATAATAAACATACAGATCAGTGGAATCATATTCTAAGTCCAAAAATAAATCCATACATTTATGAGCAATTATTTATTTTTTATTTTTATTTATTTATTTTTATAGGCATCACTGCCCTTGGTGGTGGGAGTAGGAGGCCCAGCCTTTGCTCCTGTGAGCGGGAATTGAACCTCCATGCCAGTGGGCCGCAGTCCCGCGCACAACCACTACGCCACCGGGGCTCAGCTCCTATGAGCAATTATTTTTTTAAAAAAGACAATTTAAATGGGGAGTAACATTGATCAATTGGGGTTAGGATAACTACCCATATCATCATATAGAAAGAGGATGAACCCCTATTTTACACCACGGGCAATAACTGACTTAAAGTTGATCTAGTATATGAGGAGCTTCAAAACATTTATGGGAAATTTTAATTAAAATATAATGGAATTTTCCCACAAACCTTTTGAAGACCCTTTCTGTATTTTAGGCAATATATCATTGCGGTCTAAAAACTGATTGCCTTAAGATGTTGTCGCGGGCTGAGCCCTGGTGGTATAGTGGTTGTGTGCGGGACTGTGACCCACAGGGTTGGCGGTTCATATCCAGCAGCAGCGCTCCAGGAATAATGCTGGGCCTCTTACTCCCACCAGGGGGCAGTGATGGCCACCAAAAAAAAAAAAAAGGTCACTTTTATTGAACCAGCCTACTCTGCCTTAAAATCACGATCTTGGATTAAGCATTCACACATTAAATAGTCCTTTTAAGCATAACACGCCTACCCTGCACAAGCTTGCAGACATGCCAACATTGTTGCCAGAGTTTCTGGAGGAAGTTGAGCACTTTTGGGCTGATCCTTCTCAGGAGCAAGTCCACCCAAAATGGAAGGGCACCGTCTCTTTAAAAAGGTCATACAAGCCTGGATAAAGGGCTCCTGGAAAAAAGAAATGTCTCTCAGTGTTCATTGAAATTCGCTGTAAGTATTGTCAGATTAACTAAAAGTCTGTCTAAACAACATCTTTAGTACTACTTTAAAATTATTTCTTTATCCATTATAGCTAGCATCAAGATTAAAAGGCAGAAATGAATAAACAAATTCTGCTTTACCCCATGCTCTCTAATTTTATCTGTGAGCCACTTGTCAAGTTTGAGGTATTCTCGACGTGAAGCAAGTGCAGCAAGGTCAATAACAAAGGCAAATGGAGTACCATTTAGCAGCATTGACAAGGCCTAAAGAAAAAGAGGATTAGAAACTCCAAATCAAGCAATTAAGTTTCTCAGTCCTACTATCTAGTTCAAGTTCTTATTGTCACAAATAGATATAAATCAAATACATTGACTTTTAGTTGCAGTTTTTAAAATGCTGTGCTACATTTCAGTGGTAGGTAACATTAAAGCTCTCTTAAAGATCACACTGTGAAAGTGAATACATAACACTACCTTGTAGAAAACCTTTATCTAGCAATTAAACCTGGAGCAGAGCAGAACCCAATTAAAATAGGAAGAATGACCCTTTCCCATACCTAAGCATAAGATTCTTGTCAGATGATTCTGGTGATTCTAATAAAAAATGTTGAAATAGTTGAAGCCCAAATATTTTCTCCAAGAATTCTATTTCATAGATTATCCTCAGGAAAGCCTTAAGTAGCATTCTTATCACAAAGTCACCTTTCAAGACAGCATTATGATGGAGTGCTAATCTCATCTAGATGATGAGCCTGGGTCTTTATTTTGTTTTAATAAAATGTTCTTAATAAATGTTCTCCTTAAATTCAGAATTCTTTCTGATCATTAGCCAAAATGTAGATAATCTTGCCCTCAGGCAGAAAACTTGAATATTCTACTTGAACTAAAAATAGTAAAGTTGTCTTTCAAATATCATAAAGGACCAGCATGTAATCAAATATAAACGCATACACATTTTTCTGTGCCTAAAACCCTCTACCTACCCAGCCTTTTCTGCCCAACCAGGAGAAATTCTAAATCTAAAGTTATTCTACCAACAAGTTTAATTACATGTACACTATTTTTTAAAACCCTTTTTGTGTGTGGTATCACTGCCCTGGTGGGAGTAGGTAGCCCAGTCTTGCTCCTGGAGAGCTGCTGTTGGATTTAAACCGCCAACCCTGAGGGCTGCAGTCCTGCACACAACCACTGCGCCATCAGGGCTCAGCCCTTAAAACATTTTTTAAGGAGCTAATCCAGACATATTCCATAGCTCAATCCTAAGTTTCTTAAACTTCTTGATATAGTACCCTCTTTGGCCCACCCATGACAGCCCCAGAAACTCTTATTCTAGTTGTCTCTCTTGGTTCATCTATTCTGTGTTTCATATACCAAAAAACATTTTTCTAGAACACCTGACAAAAATTTGAGAAGGTTACCCACAATGACAAAACAACAACAACAACAGAGATACCGGTAAATTCTCAATGCACTGTTCCTTCAGTGTCACTTGTGTGTATGTTTTAATTTCCCCATTAATAACGTAACATCTACAAATTCACTTCCAAATTCACCTTCAAGTCCTGGGCCACATCAAGTATTCGAGACAATTTGGCCTGGTCATACTGCTCCCCTCGCATGTACCACTCTGCCATTGCATGCATGATCAGTTGGCGAATTGACGGAGACTGCCCCTGAGAGGAGAGGAGTAGCAAGGGTTAAATATAATATCCCTAAGCATCCTACAGATACCACTCCAACTTCTCAGCTAATATTATTCGCCTTATTCTCTATAAAATAAGAAATATCCATGCAGGTATTAAGTTTAGGCAGATTAAGAAACTACCAGGGTATGCATCTATTAACATTCTTTATGAGAAAGTCAAGTTACTTCACACCCAAATTCTAACTTGTAGTCATAGAGTGGATTCTGGCTCATAGGGGCTCTATATAGTGTATTTTAAACTATCGATCATGACCACTACAGACAGATTCATCTTTCTCCCAAAAGGTGGTGAGTGTGAGCATGGACCTGCCAGGGGTAGTGGAGGGGAACTGAATAAATGGGGCACAGAGCATTTAAGGCAGCGAAACACTGTAATGTTGTCATGGTGCCCACATGACATTCACGAAAATTGTACAATACAAGGTTTTAACCTTAATGTAACCTATGGATTTCACTTAATAACACTATCGGGGACTGTGGGTAGAAGTAAAACTTGTACTTTCTGCTACATTCTTCTATAAAATTGTTCTGAAAAATAAACCTATTTTATTTTTAAAGCCTACTTTAAAAGAAATTAATACTCGAGGAAAAATCCGCGCCCCCCCCGCCATTGCCTTGCCTCCTTGTCTTAGGGGTTTTATACATCCTTCAATATGCCTATTTTAACAAGTTTTCTTTTTATAACAGTATAACTTTTCAAGAAAGTAACAACTTATCAAAGTTTACTGTTCCCTATTTATTCACTATTCTTCAACTCATTAAAGAATGCCAACCACTTAGAAAAACTGAAAATTAGGAAAATGGTTCTCTCTTACCTGTCCATGCCATGCATAGTGTAAAATAATAGCAGAGTTTGGGTGGTTTCCAAGGAAAATTGGCATCAAAGTGGAGATGAGTTCATGGCGCAAGGTGTGCCAGGAGGTGTTGATCTGCAGTAAGGCCAATACCAACATGTCTGGACAGTGTTTGATCGGGAAGCTGAAAAGCTGTTTGACTTGCTCATATTGTCCCACTTCTGCGAGCCTCAGCAGAGATTCAATCAAATCCAAGCTCTTCCTACACAAGGAGTAAGAAAGATGATCAATAAAAATCCAAATAACAAAATTCACTTTCCAAATAAAGCATCATCTTCTAACATTTGCAAAGTAAGAGATCTTTATAAAGCAATTGAGACTTTTAGTTCAACTGGAACTAATGTTCTTAACAAAATGTACCCTCGGCAGCAGAAATGATTAAATTCCCCCCAACTACCAGCCCAAGGTTGGCAGTTCCAACCCACTAGCCACTCCGTAGAAGACATGAAAATCTGCTCTCCTAAAATTACTAGCCAGGACACCCTACGGAGTTTCACTCTATCTTAATCAACTTGATGGCACAAAACCTTAAAATAAGCAGGCTTGTGGTACAACAGCATCAAGGGTAAGTTTGTACCAACTGGTATTTTAAGTACTGTATTAAAAAAAAATAAAGTTGGCAAACAGTATGTGATTATGTTCATTTAACAATGACAACCCCTCTATTGAGCCTGGTGTAAGTGCAACCAAACACCTTATCAGATGTGGCTTCTTAGTTTTGAATTGTAGAATCAGGGTTTCAAGAGACATTTTGGTTAATTCTGTTAGTAATGTGTTCAGTGTTTCCATTCTAGTTAGCTGTGCAGTGTCTGGAGCCTAAAAGCTTGCAAAGTAATATCTGGTCTCTCTCTCTATTCACCTGGAGTAAGAGAGGAGGAGAGTCAACAATAGAAGGAAATAGAATGTGTGACTAATTCTCTCCATAAACAACTGCCTTTTTTTATCAGAGCAAGGGTATGGGTTGGTTTTACCATTACTGAATATTTTGATCAAAGAATCCTGTTCAAAAGGGAGTAAATGCAGAAAAGTAATTCAAATTCTCATTGAGACAGATTTTCTGGAGTCATGAGGTATATGAACCCTTGAAACTATTGCCCTGCAATCTTTAAACCAAAAAACATCCCTGAAAATCATCTTTAAAACTGAACTCTTTAGTGACCTAACTAGTATCAAAGGCCTGTCTTGAGCACTGTGCCCTCTTAAAATCTCAATGGAACCAAGTTGTCATTAGCAATGTGATTACATTAAAATGGTGTCAAAACTCAACTCTCCCATAGACTTGATTCAAAACTAATAGCGACCATACAGAGACAACATAGGGCTGTCCCTCTTGGTTAGAAGCTGTAAATCTCTGTAGAAAGTCTCATCCTTCCTTCCAGAAAGCAGCTGATAGAATAAAACAACTAAGAAAAAAAGACTTTGAGAAATGGTTGAACAAAGACAAAAATGTAATCACTGTCCATAAATTACATGTACAGAAATCGTTCTTTTCCCTGTACAGGTCACCTTGAGTAGGTTCAAACAAGTTACTTGAGAGAGAAAGAAAGAGAGAGAGAGAGAGAGAGAGAGAGAGAGAGAGAGAGAGAGAGAGAGAGAGAGAATAAACTGTTCTCCTGAAGGGATGATGGCAGCAAATGTACAAATGTGCTTGATACAATGGATGGACATATGGATTGTGACAGGAGTTGTATGGGCCCCCAATAAAATGGTTAAAAAATAATAATAATAAAAGCAGGGCTGAGCCTCAATGGCCTAAGTGGTTGAGTGCAGGACTGCGGCCCGCAGGCTTGGCAGTTCAAATCCAGCGGCGGCTCTCAGGAGTAGCTCTGGATAGCTCCTACAACCACCAGAGGGCACTGATGCCCAAAAATTAATTAACTAATTAATTAGTTAAATAAAAGCTACAGATTTGAGATGAGGACAAAAGAAACTGTTCAACTGCTGTATTTTTGATGCATACATTTTCAACAACAGAAGAACAAATGAAATTTGGGGAGAGGAGGGCAGGCTAATTTAAAAAGCTATTTTAGTTAATGTTTTTTAACAACTTCATGTTTCCCAGACAAAGAAGTAGCCATTTTTACAAGCTAGATAAGAGTATTTACCATGTGGCAATTTCTCGATTGTCATCCTCTGGTGGTGCTTTCAAAATATCAGTGGCAACATTATGGCAGGGGTAGTCAGCAAAACAGAAGATCTCCGGATTGATTAAGGAATGCTGAATGAAGGAAAGCTGGAACCAGAGAACAAACACCCTAATTACTGCTGAAGATTGGGAAGCTGTAAAAATTAGAATTATTTTCACTTGGCTAATTTCAATTTTTAACTTGAGTTCCCCTTTTAAAACTATAAAATCTGTCCTTTCAAAACTCACAAATAATTCAGATAGATGAAAGGTACATGAGGTGCTAGACTTAAAAACAAAAATGTCATTAAACTTCATTACTCATGTATCTGACTAATATTAAACAATATAGACAGTTCCTCCATGTTCATGACAGCTTTCTTTTCCGAATTATGTATAATAAGCTCTCTTTTGGAAGATCAATGCAACAGTAGAACTATATATAAGGAACAGATACCACTTAGTTCCCGTTCTACAGCTAAACACAATTTACATACCTGACCTTCTGCATGTTTCCAAGGCCTATAAATGAGGTCTACTGGGAAAACCTCCATACCCAGGCCTCTCTGAATACCATAAACCACATTTTGAAGTCCTTTACTGTCACGAATCTGAAATCCAGGGTGGTCCAGTTCATAAGTTACTTCCTTGAAATTCAGACTCGGGTTCTATAAAAGAAGAAAGTATTTCTATGTTTAAATCCATTAAATTGTTCCAATTACAAACTTCTCGCTATTTGAATCTAACTAAAAATGTGAAAAAGACTTAGAAAGATAAGTTCTTAAATTAGCGTGACACTGAAACCTTTCAGTGCATAGCACACTTCTGAAACTTTGGGGCATGTAAGAAAGGGCTCTCTGAGGGCTGAGCCCTGGTGGCATAGTGGTTGTGCGCAGGACTGCGGCCCACTGGGACGGAGGTTCAATTCCAGCTGTGGGGCTGGGCCTCCTACTCCCACCACTGGAAAGCAGTGATGGCCGCCCCCCGCCCCCACCAAAAAAAAGAAAGGGCTCTCTGATGCCCAAAAAACAGACAAACAAACAAGCAAAAAAAGAAAGGGCTCTCTTGCCCCATTCCAAGCCTTTTTAACAAATAAGCAACTATTCAGTATCTCTGTAAACCAAGATTTTATTGTCTTAGAACAATATGGCAAATACACATCAGTCACTCCAAACTTATCTCCCTTAATAGCAGTGGTTCTCAACCTTCGTAATGCTGCAACTCTTTAATACATTTCCTCGTGCTTTGGTGACTCCCCCCCTCCCCCAACCATAAAATTATTTTCATTTCTACTTCACAACTCTTATTTTGCTACTGTAATGAATCAGACGATTCCTGTAAAATGGTCATTCAACCCTCCCCAAAGGGGGTCACAACCCACAGGTGCCAACTGTTTCTTAAGAATATCTCAATGTGCATCAGGAAATATAGCCCTAAAATATTCTTTATAAAGTTATAGCAGACAGGGCTGAGCCCCGGTGGCGTAATTGGTCGAGTGTGGGACTGCAGCCTGCAGGCTTGGCGGTTCAAATCCATCGGCGGCTCTCAGGAGTGGCACTGGGTAATGACCACGACCACCGGAAGCAGTGATGCCCCCCCCCACCCGCACCAAAAAAAAAAATATATATACACACACACAATTCAAACTACCATATAGACTCGTGTGTAAGATAAGTTTTCCCACACATTTTTAATGTAGTTTTTGTGGTAAAATCAGGTGCCTCGGCTGACATTCAGGTCAGTTTCTACTCGAGTAGAAGTATACGGTATGTTCTTTGGAATCCCCACCCCCAAAAAGCAAGTTCACTGCCATGATTTTGATGTCGGCTCATAAAGATCCTACAGGACAAGGAAGAACTATCCCTCCCTGTGATTTCCCATGACTGTAACACTTTACAGTAGTAGAAAAGCTATCTTTCTCCCCTCAGGAAGCTGGTGGTTTCCAGGTGTTAACCTTGTTTTTAGCAGCCCAAGCAACACATACACACAACCATCACACCGGATCCACTAGAAAAACATATGATAAAGCAATAAATAGATCTCCTTAGAAAAGTCAACATAAGGAGATGACAAAGGTTGACTTATTTACTGCTCTGTACACTTCTATATAGCTGCCTCCTTTAAATCACAAAAACATAATCTTTGCTAGTATAATTACCACAGCAAACGTCAAGTGCTTACTCTTAATTAGCCACCTGAATAATTAAAATATTAGTTTATCCACATAATGAAATACCACACCATACTAACTGTGGTATTGCTTCTCAAACATTAATGTATGCAGGAGTCATTGTGAGACTGTTAAACTACAGTTTCTGATTCTACAGTTTGGAAGGACACCTGTGAGGAAACATTTCTAAGCTTCTAAATTATGTCAATACAACTAATGTAGACCTTTAAGTAGCAAGGATCTAGATGTGACTTAAATCTTAAAGGAGGGGTAGCAGAAGGGATAGGGATCAAGTGCGATGAGTTCTAGATAGCTGTTATAAACCATTTTTATCATCTACCTTCTTTACTTCCACAGTCTCCTATTCAAAAACAACTTCTCCCTACCTTTAAATCTTGTTTCCAGGACTGGCTTTAATAGTATCAAGAATTTACTAATAGTATTATGTTAGTGAAAGTCAAACAGGACAAACTCAAAGGCATATGCACTTGTAGCTAATTCCCTAGGCTACCTTCTCCCATGAGTCATCAACAAGCCAACCAATAGGCCTGATATGTATCTCAAATTGGTCTCTGCTCCCACGCCCCCTAAAAAGTAAAGCACAAAGCACACCAGCATGTGTGATCAAGAGGGGGCGAAAGGAGCAGGTATCAAGCATCAAAGAACAAGAATCACATCATTACAAATGAGGGGGAGAGCTGGGTGGGGACCTAAGGCCCACTGGTGGGTAACTAGTCACCCCTTTACAGGGGAGTCTCGGGTAGGAGACAGACCAGTCAAGGGGCAGCCGGGCAGTGATGATGTATACACGTTTCTTCTAGTTCCTGAAGCCTTCCTCCCCGCCCACCATCATGGTCCCAACTCTACCTTACAAATCCAGATGGACTGGAGAAGGTACACTAATAGAGAGGGGAGCTGTAGATATGGGAAAACCAAGACGGATGAGCCCCTTTGGGCCAGTGATTAGATTGGAGCTGCTGGAAGGGTAGAGAGAAGGTGGGGTAGAGAGACAGAACCAACAGCAAGGATATACACATAAGCTCCTTATTTGAAGGACGGGCATTAAAGGAGTGGGTTGGGGGAGAGGTCGGGCAGTGTAAGATATGACAGAACAATAATAATGTATAAACTATTGAGGGTTGGTGGGGAGGAGAGAGCAAGGGAAGAGGGGAAGGGATGGAACAGCTGATACTAGGGGTTTAAGGGAAAAGGCAGATGATTGGAGAACGATAATAGCAGCGGACATGTGAAGGTGCTTGGGACAGTATGTTTATTTATGTTTTGTGAAAAAAGATGTACGAGCCCCCAATAAAATGATTTTTTAAAAAAAGGAGAACACACACCAGCAGAAATAAAAATAGGAAAGATAGGCAGGCAACTGTTCAAACCTGCCGGGTATGTACTATCTCACACATGTCCTCATTTTTTGAGACCAGAAAGAAGGGGTTTACAAGGCACTACTCCCACTCCACTAGACATGTATTCACTAGAATGAGCTTTGCTGGATTACCTTATAGTAAGATGAAGACTCAAAATCCTGCCTACAGGAACTCACCAGCTCTTTGAGAACATCAATCAAGACTTCCACATTCCACGTGTGTGCCTGCGCGCCATCACTTTTATCTTTCCCATCACTCCAGATCCCACTGCCAGGAGCAGAGATACTCTGCAGAAATAAAACTCAAATTAAGCAAAGTCCCAATGCTGTTTCCCTAGTTTGTATATATGAAAAAGAATGAGGACAGGACATGAAGTCACGCACTTACCTGTAACGGAATACCATCTGTTAATCCTGAGTGAGTTCGAGCCATCATTCCCAAAACCCTTGCAACCTGGGCAGCTGTGACTTCCCGCACACCAAACTGCATGATTATATTGCGACATTCTTCAATACTGAAACAGAAACATAACTTCAGAAAAACCTTACCATCCTCCCCACTAATACTGGTAGACAATACTGGTAGAAAAATGGGCACCTGTGTAAATACTCTATGGAGTTTTAGTAACATAGTGATTAGTTTCATTTGTTTCTTTTACATTCACTTAAAACTCAATTCCAGAGTCACTTTCTACTCATGCTGTACTACCCAAGGTTTCTGAAATGAGAGTCAACAGGCTTATAAAATTTTGGGATGTAAAGAAGTTACTTAATAAAAACATGAAAACTTTAAATGATGAGAAGAAAATTTGAGTCAAAAGTAAAGATTTCTTACTAAACAGGGAATTGGAGACATGGGTATAGGAGGATCAAAGGCATAAATCTCACTTGAACAATTAAAACTGTCATTTGACTTCCCCTCTGATACATGCTAGACCTGATCTAGTTTTCAACATTTTCTGTATTTTTTTGGTTCTGTATTTTTTTGTTTTCGTTCATAGTAGGGTATATCTCAGAGGGATATGTTAACAAACGTCTTTCTTAAACTGTGTAACATGTTTTTCTTTTTTTGGTATATGAAACTCAAGCTCAATGAACAGCAAGTACAATAAGGGTTTGGGGATGGAGGAGGGAGAAGCAGTTAAGGAGTCAAGGAGTAAGAAAAAAGAATGTTTGGAAATTGACTGTGAAAGCAATTATATAATTCTGCTTGACGTGACTGACCTCTGGAGTGATATATGTATTAACTCCCAATTAATATTAATTTTTAAAGTACAACTTTCTTTCACAAAGCAATATTGTCCTCATCAATCCTCAGCATAAATTACAAGATATTGTTATCTCACCTGAGTTTGATTTTTCTGGCATGTAAAAGAATCGCAAACCTTTTCATTTTACATTTTGCACTTTACTAAATAGAGGATTTTGTCAAACAAACACAAAAATAAACTATTTCAAACAGAATTTAGAATTATGGTTGTATGCGTTTTATTAAAACATTTGTAGGTTGCAACTAAACACACACACCCAAAAAATGTGACACATTAATAATGTCTTGGTAACTTATTTTCAAAAAGTACTCTAAAGATTTATTTTATCCCAGTCTTAAGCGCTAATAGGAGTGAAACCATTTGCTTTGGTGCCCTGGGGAAATTTTTAAAAAATGCACCAGGTACACACCCCCAAACATAAAGTAGGCAATGAAGGCATACTGAAGAACTGTATGGAGAAGAGAACACTGCCTGCCACATTAAGCAGAAAATGATACAAGATGCTTTCTCCCCAAAAGAATCCTGGCAATTAAAGTTGGTAATTTCTTAATCTCCAAGTTTTCAGAAATCATAAAATTGAGTGTTAGAAATTTAAACATAGTAAATATAAAATTAAATATAATAAAAACATAAAACATAAATAAAGTAAAATAAACAAACAAAATAAAAACATAAAATATTGGGCTGAGCCCTGATAGCGTAGTGGTTGTGCACGGGACTGCGGCCCAATTGGATGGAGGTTCAAATCTCGCTCCACAGGAGCAAAGGCTGGGCCTCCTACTCCCACCACCAGAGGGCAGTGATGCCCAAAAAACCCCATAAACTATTAACATAAATAAAAACATAAAAAATTAAACATAATAAAATTTAGTATGTGAAACATTTTTAAGCAGCAAAAATTTTGAAAAGCAAAGATAACATTAAAGAAGTTATTTTCACCAGCTCATGAAGACTGGGTACTGATTATATCAATAAGACAGTTTTAAAAAAAAAATACCAAATACTGACTTGTTCACTAATAACTACCGAAACAAAAATACTGAGCCTCTTGCTTCAAAGAATTAACCTGTACTGGGCACAAGTGATTAGAAGTTTAATATATCAGATTACCAACCTTGCACAAAAGCCATAGCCTACTTCTTGCATTAGATCAGCCAGAGAACTCTCCATCATGGTTTTAGCTACCCCTCCAGAATCAGGCAGGATCCTGTCCATTAGAACGTCCCGTTTTTCAGAGTATAAAAGTGGTGCGAGCACCACGGGACAGCGTTCCTGGGGAAAATCTGACGGGGAGGGAGGGGAAACACCATAATTGCTAACGTGATAAATGCAAGCAATTCTTTTTGACTTGCTACAAGCCCCTCACATACCTGATTCTTCACAAGTTCATATTTAAACCAGTTTCTCTGTTCCCCAACCTTTAATAGCCCAATTGGAATATACCACAAAAGTGTCTTACTACTATTCTTGTTCATAGGAAGAGTCGAGTATCTAACTGGATGCTCCAGTGGTGTGATTGGTTAGCACGCTTTACTTATAAGGTCAATTCAGACTCATAGCCACCTTCCCTCTTGGACAGAACCGAGTTTCCAAGGCTATTAATCTTTTTACAACCTTGATCCATAATGCAGCGGGTGGGTTTAAAGCACCAGCGCCCCACCCCCCAAACACATTTTAAATAAAGCTCCAGCCCTGGAGTTGTCAGTCTGACACTTAGCCCACTGTGTCACAAGGACACCTCTACATGAGCATTAAAAACAAAAGCTACTGCTATCAGGTCAGACCTAATTTATAAGGTTTCTAAGACAATATATTTTTAGAAAAACTTTAGGAAGGAAAAAAATATATATACTCGAGTAAAAGCCGACCCAAATATCAACCAAGGCACCTAATTTTATCACAAAAACTTCATTAAAAGGGTGCTGAAAAACTCAGCTTATACACAAAGATATACAGAAGGTCAGGATACGTCAGTACATTACAACCACTTTAAGTAAGTGTGCATCTCTCTAAAAGAGGACTGACTAGAGAAACAACAAATAGCAACAAAACCAGCAATGACCCTTAACAATAGCCAGTAATAAAAGGGACTAACTGTGTAAATCAAAATAGTAAGCATTATAAAAATGAAAACAAATAAAAATCTAGCATGTTATTCTAAAGTATTCTTCCTAAAGGAGAATGGTGGCAGAGGTAGTGGGTGTCATACATAGCAACCTTGAACTCTGTATTTATAAAATAAAATTAAGGGTTGAGACCCAGTGGCCTAAGTGGTTGAATGCGGGACTGCGGCCCACAGGCTTGGCGGTTCAAATCCAGCGGCGGCTCTCAGGAGCAGCGCTGGGTAGCTCCCACAACCACCAGAGGGCAGTGATGCCCAACAATAAAAAAATAAAACAAATTTATGGGTTATACAATGAAGCTGTATCAATCATATATCAAATGAGAACATATGCTCTTCAAAATGCATATCACATCACATCTTCATACCACATCATCCTAAAGGAATAGGGGGCATATTTCTGCTCTTATATTACTTCTGCCACCTGTTTAATCAGGCACAAAAAACACTTCTTGTAAGCTCTATACACTACTTACCTCTGCGGAGCGTCTTAAGGAAAGCGTCTATCTGTTCCTGTCCAACTCCAAAGGCTCCCTTCTGCCCAAAGAGGAGATGGGAGAGGAGGAGGTGTAGGACCTCTATTGCTATATCTTGGAAGCCACCTTCTTGATTTCCACTGACGTCTGCGTCAATGTAAGAACGCAGAAGATCTGGAAGCTTCTGTTTGATAAACTGGGCAGCTAAAAAAAAAAAAAATCAAGCAAATGAAAAATCATTTTCATACTATAATGGTTAAAAAGTTACATACCATCAAAAACCACATCATTTTCCCTACCCCAATCTCCAAATCTTCCTCAATCCTGCCCCCCTTTTTAATACTTTGTATTTCTGGTTAGTATTCTACTTTTTTTTTAAAAAATCAATCTTAATTTTTTGTGTATGTGTGACATCACTGCCCTGGTGGGAGTAGAAGCCCAGCCTTGCTCCTGGAGAGCTGCTGCTGGATTTGAATTGTCAACCCTGTGGGCCGCAGTACTGCACACAACCACTACACCACCAGGACTCAGCCCAATCTTAATTTCTATACTGTGAAACTTCAAGATTCCAATCTGATTTAAGAAGTCTCACATTTCACTACAGAATTTTACGGAAAAAGAAACATACCAAAACCTCTGAGATCCAAGCTGGAAGAATTCAAGAGGGCAAGGCCAAAAATTACCTGAAACAAGAAGGGTCAGAGTGACTTAAGACTCCAGTGGCTACTTTGAATTTGGCTTCCCTCTCTCTTCTGAATCACTTACCTCTTGCACTTTGCTTAACTTGAGAACTTTACTCAGCTGGGCAAATAAGTGGGGTGCAGGCTTTAAACTCTGAAACAGATCAAACAGATCAACTCAGTTTATCAAACAGATAAAACAAGAACTTACAAGTGGTTCAAGCAGTTTTTAAAAGAATAGATTCAGCCAATTATGGAGATATTTACCAATAAATGTAATATGGTATAATTCAGTACTTCTAGAAAAACACCATGTCCTAGAACTGTGAGCTAACACCACAGTTTTATAATACAGCTTAAGCATTTTCTAAGATTTGATTTCAGTAAAAAGATTTATTTATTATAAAACTGACTGGATTTTGTTAGAAAGCTAAGTAGAAAATTTAAGGCATATATCATGAGACCAAGATGTCATGTCTTATGACATTATGAGACTGACAGCCTCTTTAGAAAGGTTAAGAGTATTCTTAATGCTGAAGGAGTAAGCACTAAGTACTAACCTTCTGGTAGTGCAATGGATTATCAATGGCATAGGACAGCGTCGAGATAAAATTTGGCTTCGTAATCAGGGAGGCACACTCTTGAATCAGAAACTGAGTCTTCAAAAATTAAAAAAAAGGGGGCATTTTTATTAGAACTGACAGGTACCTTGTACAAATAAAAGCATATGTGCTCAGAACACGAAAGTGTAATGCAACACTACTACATTATCAAAATCAGCTCTTTAAAAAAGATCCAATGAAAACTACTTACATTCAATACTAAAAATATGGAACAAAAACCTTCACAAAATGCCCACTAATATGACAGGTATTAGAACATTATAAGAAACAATTACTGTAGTAACAATGAAATATGCAACTTTCCTCTAATTATCAAATGCTTCCTCCCAACCCAATATCGTGATCCCAATTCTACCAGATAAATCCAGCTAGATCAGGGGATGCAAACTGGAGTTGGAAACATGGGGAATTTAAGACAGATGATCCCTCAAGGCTAGTGGTGGGAGTGGTGACACTAGGTGGGTGGAGGGATGGTAGAATAGAAAGGTGGAACTGATTATCAGGGGTCTACATATAACCCCCTCTCTGGGGTAAGGATCACAGGGAAGTGAATGAAGGGACACATTGGACTGTGTACGATATAAAAAAGCACTATCAATTTGTAAATTATTAAGGGTTCATGGCTGGGGAAGGGGGGAAGGAAGGTTAATATAGGGAGCTGATAGTGGGGGCCTAAGTGGAAGGAGGATGTTTTGAGAGTGATGATGCGACAAGTGTGCAAATGTGGCCTGCATACAAATGATGTACGTACGGATCGTGATGGGAGTTGTATGAGCCCCCCAATGAAATTATTTTAAAAAAACTTTAGAAAGCAAAAAAAAAAAAATTATCAAGGGTTCATAAGGGAGGGGGAAGCAGGGAAGAAGGGGAAAAAATGAGGCTTAAAAAGAAAACAAATGGGGGCTGAGCCCCGGTGGCGTAAGCGGTTGAGTGCAGAACTGCAGCCCGCAGGCTTGGTGGTTCAAATCCAGCGGCAGCTGGGTAGCGCCCACGACCACCAGAGGCAGTGATGCCCACCAAAAAACAAAAAGAAAGAAAAACAAATGTATTGAGAATGATGAGTGCAATGGATGTACACCTGACACATATTGGACTTAAGTATGGATTTTGATAAGATTTGTATGAGCCAATAAAATGATTTTTAAAAAGAAAACAAGGTACACTAGTGGAGAGGGGAGCTGGAGATATGGGGAAATCAGGATGGATGAGACCCCCTCGGGCCGGTGGTTAGATTGGAACTACTGGATGGGTGCAGAAAAGATGGGGTAGAGAGACGGAACCAACTGTAAGGATCTACATATGACCTGTCTGGAGGACAGGCATGGGGGATTGGGTTGAGGGAGGTGTCGGGCAGGGTAAAATATAACAGAACAATAATAATTTGTAAAACACTGAGGGTTGATGGGGGAGGGAAAGCAGGGGAACAGGGGAGGGGTTGGAGGAACTGATACCAGGGGCTCGGATGTTTGGAGAATGATGACGGCAGCGGTGCGAGGGTGCTTGCCATAGTATGTTTATTTATGTATTGGAAAAACGATGTACGAGCCCCTAATAAAATGATTTTTAATTAAAAAAAAAGAAAAGCGGCTATTTAGAGAATAACAGCAGCAGACATGTGACGGTGCTTGGCACAGTATATGTCTTTATGTATTGTGAAAAACGATGTATGAGCCTGCAATAAAATGATTTTTAATTTAAAAAAATTCCATTTCGATTAAAAAAAAAAAAAAGCAAATATTGCCACGGGGTCAGTTGTCTCATGTAGAGACAGCTTGTGTAACAGAGAAGGGTTTTCCTTGCTATGCAAATAAAACCCCAGAGAAATCAAAAAAAAATTTAAAGTTAAAAAAAGAGAAACTATTACAGATTAAAAATCAGGCTAAAGAAAGTCAATCTAGCACATATGATTCCCTCCTTTGCTTTACTTATCAAGCAGAAAATCCCCAACCCTGCTTGCATTAGGCCAGTGGTTTCTGATGTATGGGTAGTGACCCCTTTGGGGGTTGAATGACCCTTTCACAGGTGTCGCCCAGTTCATTAACAGTAGCAAATTTACAGTTATGAAGTAGCAAAGAAAATAATTTTACAGCTGGGTGATCACCACAACATGAAGACTGTATTATGGAAGTTGAGAATCACTGCTTCAAGGCAAGTCACACGGCCTGTTGTCTAAACATCAGCTAGGCCGTTATTAAGGGCAACCAGGAGGGAGACAAGAAAGATAGAGTAAAAGTAAGATGGACTTGCGAGCATGCCTTTAGGCTACCAACTAATATTATTTCTGGATGCTCTTTGTATGTGAAACTTTTATGAACATTATGCCCCCCAAATAACTCAATGCACAATCAAAGCTAAGTAAAAACTCTGTAAGCTCCAATACCTGATGAAAATCTTTGCCACTGCTTTTACCATCGCCACTGAAATCCACATGCGAAAATAGGCAGCGTAATAAATGCCTGTCTGCCTCAGGACCGTGCCGATTCACAATCTAAAAAGTTCAAAAATAAAAGTTTACAAGCTAATATTAAAGGGAAAGGAAGGAACCGATTTCTAGGAGAAAATCCTAGAAATTATGTTGAATTATGGCTATAGGAATTACTAAAATAGAAGTACCCATATTTGTAATTAATGGGCTTTAAATGCTGCTTAGCAAGAACAGAGGAAGAAACACTACCAGTAATCACCCATTATATAGCCTTGGTGTGCTTTAGTCAACATTCACATCACAAACACTAACTAGGTGTAACATAAGCAACATGTATTGGAAATACAAAGTTAAAAAAAATTGAAGTCAACGGCTATTTTAACAAACTAAAATCACAACATTTTTTCTATGTATCATGTTTACTGTATAAAAGTAACTTGCAATTACTCTGACACAGCTGCGACTTTACACAATGACCTAAAAGGCCAGGCACGAAGTAAACCGGCCACCAACTATCTCTGAATATAGCACTTTAGATGTTCGTGATTTCAGTTAGATCTGTAACTCGCTGTACCTCAAAATCACTAAGGGTCACACATGCTTCTTCTAAATGAAAGGGTCTAATGGTTTGTTCTTTCATCTTACAGGTTTCTGTTATCAAGTTACCCTATCATAACCTGTGCCACCATAATGTCTCACGTTACATAGACTTTTGGAGCATTTAGCACAAGTAGGTAGTATTCATTTGTCTGTGTTCCCAGTCACCTATGAGTTTACATAAGAACAATGAATTTGAGTGGTTATATCAATTTCTACATATCTAGTCTAGAAAAGGTATTTGTGCAAAGTGAATGGTTATTTCTTAAATGTCACCTTAAACATTTAAGTATCTACTTAATGCTTATTCTGTATTGTGCTTCCTTGATTTCATTTTCAAAAATCCTTCCAACAAGAAATATTTCATAGGTGAAGATGAAGACACTGAAAGCACAATTCCATGAGCCTAACATACAACAGGCTTGAGAGTTGAGGAGGTGGATTCGTAGTCCAAGTTGAAAACTCAGGATCTATGTGGCAGCTGGCGGAGTTATATATTTGGTTTCTGTTTTCCATGAAGAAAATGTAGGAGTTACATAAGGCTATTCTTTGCATCCTCTCACAGACACTCAAAGTTAAATTTTTTACAAGAATTACAAAAAGTACTTTCAATTCTATGGGGGGGGGGGGAGAAAAATATTCAGAGAAAACAAAAAATATCTAAATATTTTCATGACAAGAGCAAAAAGTATTCCATATCACAGAATACGTGAAGCATTCACAGGCCTCGTAGGTGGGGTTAGGGAGTAGATGCAGGCTGCAAAATTAAAGTCATCTACAATAGAGAAGGAGAGACAGGCACCTTTAAGCATATAATACTGTTGAAGAATAATGGGGGACAGTATTTACAAAACTAGGGGAAAAAGTATTTCATAACTAGGGACAATTATGTCTAGCGTTGGCTCCTTCTGAACAGCGGAAGGATGGCCCTGTTCCATGCTCACGAGTGTATGCCTGCGCCCATCACTGCAGCCAATCAATCTATTACCTTGAAGTTTTTGCTCTTTTTCACGGTCCTTCATGTTACCAAACTTAAATGTTCTTGACCAGGGACAGGCCTTTCCTGATAACATGGCTAAAGTACATGAGGCAAATTTAACTGGATTGCACACAAAAATAGAAAATACATTCTCAAGCATGAAAGAACCTAGATAACAGCACTCAAATTCTTAATGAAACAAATCACGCAGCGACTTCCAAACAAAATAAATAGATTCCCCAAAAATAGAGAACTGCAGTAAAAGAACAGACAGCAAATTCAAAACATTACTAAGATGATACTCTGAACAAAGATCATTTAAAAGATTTTTCTTTGGTAGCACATGCTCATATTTTGCATAATTATAAAGCAAGTTTTAAAGTATCCTCTAAAAGTCAAAAATATTTAAAAACTGGGCTGAGCCCCGGTGGTGTAGTGGTTGTGCGCGGGACTGTGGCCCACTGGAACGGAGGTTCAATTCCAGCAGTGGGGCTGGGCCTCCTACTCCCACCACCGGAGAGCAGTGATGCCCCCCCCACCCCCCAACAAAAAAAAATATATTTCAAAACCAAAATCCCAAAGAGTCCACAAGAAAACTGGGAGAGCTAATTTAGGAAGTTGGCGAACTTACAAGGTACAACATCAGGAAACAATTTAGCTAGGTTTCCACAAAGCAGCAATGAACTTTAGGAAAACAATTCCATTTATAATAGCATATGAGAGTAAAATACTTACAAAAAAACCCACTACGATCTAGTTCAGTGGAACGATCATTTCACAGGGGCACCCGATTCATAACAGTAGCAAAATTACAGTTATGGAGTAGCAATGAAAATAACTTTATAGTTGGGGGGAATTAGAGCTACATTAAAAAAGTCACACCATTAGAAAGGTTGAGAACCACTTATCTACTTGATTCCAGGTCACAGTGACCCTTATAGAGGGCATTCTGCAGCTGTAAGTCTTCATTAGAGCAGAAAGCTGCTGTTCTTTATTTAAATAGAGGAGCTGGTGGGTTTGAACTGAAAGCCTTGGGGTGAGCAGTCCAACACTTTCCCCAATATACCACCAATCCCTAAGCACATTAATCAGAATAGTTGGTGCTGGTTTAACAATAGACACAATCAAAGAAATAGAATCCGAATCCAGAAATAAATCCATACACCTATATAGTTAACTGATTTTCACTACTTGATTTTTGCTAAATCCATTCGATGGGGAAAACAGTGCTGGGAAAACTATGTTGCCAGATAATGAAAAATGAAACCGGATCCTTGACTCGTACCATAAACACAAATTCAAACCAAAGAAGAACCTGGTTGTGCAAACTAAAACCACAAAATTCTTAGAAAAGTTGGGCCTAGCTTTCAACAATGGATGAACTAATATAATTACAAATGCACAAACACTGAAGGACAAAATTAAAAAATGGGGCCTCATAAAAAATTAAAATCTTGGACTCTTCCAAAGCCGGCGCCCGGCAAGAAAAGCCATGTTCAGTTCCAGCACAAAGACTGTGAAGCCCGACAGCGAAAAGCTGGATGAATTCGAGCCTGCTATTTCTCAGACTCTTCTTGAGCTGGAGATGCACTGGGACCGCAAGGCTCAGTGAAGGGTGGTCAGAAAGCTTCTATCATCTTTGTTCTTGTTCCTCAACTGAAATCTTGGCAGAAAATCCAAGTCCAGCTAGTCCGGGAACTGGAGAAAAAAATTCAGTGGACAGCACATTGCCTTTATTGCTCAGAGGAGAATTCTGCCTAAACCAACTCAGGAAACCGGAAAAAAATATGCAAAAGCATCCCAGGAGTCGCACTGACAGCTGTGCATGATGCAGTTCTTGAAGACTTGGTCTTCCCAAGTGAAATTGTGGGCAAGAGAACATAAAGCTGCATGGCAGCAGGCATGCACAGGATCGTTTGAACAAAGCACAGCAGAACAATGCAGCACACAAGGTTGAAACCTTTTCTGGAGTTTATAAGAAGCTTAAGAGCAAGGGTGTTAATGTTGAATTCCCAGAGTTTCAATTGCAAACAAAGATGACTGAATAAAATATTCCCAATTTAAAAAAAATTAAAATCTTTGCTCATCAAAAGACTACCAAAAAGTAAAAGGAGAGCTTATGTGGTGAGAAGTATCTTCAGGAAACATATCCAACAAGAATCTAATAACCAAAATCCACATTAAAAATCTGACAATAAAACAAGATAAATCATCCAATCATTAAGTGTAGCAAGGTCTTAAAAAGATATTCCACCAAAGCACAGTCAAAAGGCACCCCCCCAGATGTATTTTCATTGTTAGAAATTGCACAAAATTAATGCAATGATTAACCACAAAAACAGTATGTATTGTGAAATATTTATTTCCAATTATGAATAAATGAAATTTTGTCTTGAAGCATGGTGTAGCATGGGGAACAGTCTTAATAATAACAACAGTAAACTACATTACTACATTTTGCAACTATATGACTAAAAAAAATCAATGTCGGTACAAAGGTTAAGATAGCTTCTTTTTCTCACCAGATCAGAAGTTCTAGAAACAGTCTTTGCAAGAGCACAACAAAGGTCATCTTCCACAAAGTTTATTTCTGTACTTAGACTTGATAACCAACAAGCTGGAAAACCATCTCACAAAGATATGTGGTTGGAAATGGAAGAAGGCACAGCACAGTCTCACACAGAACAGGATATGACTACCAACACTGGATCCAGAATTTTCTAACTGGCACTGTAGAGAAATCAGTTTTCACTGCACCACTGTTAATAAAGTTCGATAAACTCCTCTTGTGCTGTCTCAGGAACACCCTGAGTTTTGACAATGAATGGGCTCCTGGCAAGTGCAAATGGGTTGTCAGGTAGATGTGGAAAGTACAATGAAATTTCATCTGCAAGCACGTGCAAGTGTTCTTTTACAGAAATTATTGCAATCTTTTTGTCTGGTTCAATGTCATGTTCCCCAAAGAAAGCAGTTAAGTTAGGCAGTAAGTAAATTTTATCTTCATCCAGTATTTTTTTCCCCCAAAGCTGAAGTTTCATTTGGAATGATAGGATCTTTTCAGGCAAATCGAGGCCGGTTGCATTTGGTCTTGTAGTGATAAATTTAACTCATTCAAGAGGGCCAAGATGGGATGAAGATCTGAGGAAGTGGGAGGCGCTGTTTGAGAAAGCCCCAGAACCACTGACCTAGGCTGAGAAGCAGCAGTGGGTGGACAAGCTTAGTGATGTTTCTATCAGTTCCGATGCCTTCTTCCCTTCAGGGGCAATGTGGACAGAGCCGAAAGGAGTGGTATGGTGTATACTGCTGCTTCTTCCTGTTCTACTGCTGACCACGTTGTGATTGACGGCTGCAGTGAACTGGGGATCATCCTGGCTCATACCAATCAATCTCTGACTCTTTCATCACTGATTCTGCCCATGCTGCTCTTTTCTAGTTTGTTTACTACTGTGAACAATCATTATAGAAATTTTCAGGTCAAAAAAAAAAAATTTCAGGCCCCTCTCCCCTGAAAAAAACATTAAATCTTTTTTTTCTTTTTTTTTTTTTTTTTTGGGGGGGGGGCATCACTGCTCTCCGGTGGTGGGAGTAGGAAGAAAAACATTAAATCTTAATGTTTGCATCCATTTAAAAAGAAAACAAAAAGAGGGCAAAGATGTCATCCGAGTAAGCAATTTGCTGCAGTTCACTTTTATTGCTGAAAAGTGCTTCAAACTGCAGTCTGCTTTCTGATTAAGAAACGTTTTGACGGCGGTTCAAATCCAGCGGTGGCTGGGTAGTGCCCACGACCACCAGAGGCAGTGATGCCCACAAAAAAAAAAAGAAAGAAAGAAACGTTTTGAGTTCATCATGAAACTCAAAAACATGTTTTAAAACTTTTCCTCTTGATAATCATCTCAGTTCAGTGTGAAATAACTGAGCGTTGTTCGGTGTATCCAACTCGTTGTATTTGCAAAAACAATCGACTTTACAAAAAAATTGACAGAACTTATGACACTTTTCATTACTTCCTATAACTCTTATGGCAGCAACTTCATTGCTAATATTTGTCAATGAAGCATACAGTGTGTTCCGATGATTTTTGGTGACCCATTCAGTACCAAACATTGAAATCCAGACTGACATCCTAACGTAGCTGGAGCACCATCTATACAAATACCACAAAAACCTTTTCCCAAGAGATCTTATGCGCTTTCAAAAAGAAACCCGTGTCAAATCTATCAAGTGCAGTTCTTGCCATTTCAAGAGGCTTGCTAAAAAAAAAAACCCTCATCTTCAGAGTCACCATCATTAATATACCTCACATAAGCCAGTAACTGAACAGTTTGCACGTCTGTAGATTATCAAGCTCGATGCTGAATATTTGGAAGTGGAGCAGATTTAATTTCCTGGATTACCTAGATCAAGAATGTCGCAGACACGCCATCTATTCTTCTGCGGATGGGAAATTGCACTCAATTTCGTAACAAATTTGTCTCCGATAATAACTTGAACAATGTTTTTGATCACTGGTAACAGTGGAACCTCAGCAAAGGTGTCAGTTTAGACCAAAGGATGTACACTGCTACAGATAGGAACCAGAAGCATGGGGAATCCAGGACAGATGGTCCCTGCAGGTCCAGTGTGATAAAGGCGACAATGGGATAGCGGAGGGCAGGTGGAGTGTCAAGGGGGAACTGATTACAAGGATCTACATATACCCTCCTCCCTGGAGTACAGACAACAGGGAAGTGGGTGAAGGGAGACATCAGACAGTGTAAGATATGACAAAATATTAACTTATAAATGATCAAGGGTTCATGAGGCTAATACCATGGGTTTAAGTAGAAAATGTTTTGAGATTGATGGCAACAAATGTACAAATGTGCTTGGCACACAATGGATGTATAGATGGATTGTGTTGAGTTAGTATGAGCCCAATAAAAGGATTTTTTTAAAATCCTCACTATATTTTCTTTTCTTAATGTTCTTATCTATACGATCCATTGTCATGGGATAGTTTACTAATAAAAATAATATATAAAATAGCTTTAATAATACAAATGATGATGCATGGCACAGTTCAGTCAGTACAGTTCATTAGTTTCCTACAATTTACAATTGTTTTTTCCACGTATCTGTTCCTATCACAAGTGAGCAGTATTCACATCAACCACAGCTGAATATAAAAGACCTATCAAGTACACAGATTAAGTTCCCATGAACAGATTTTTTTCAGTATTTGATGATCTTACATTTACCCAGCAATTATAATTCATGAGGTGTCATTTTACCTCCAATACTGCGACTTTTAACACAGTAGCTGCTTTTAAGAGAGTAGCTGCTTTCCACACAGCAGCTGTTCTCTACGTGTGATGAATCCTCATAGGTACATTATGGTGCCAACTGTCACATACACCTGTGTTTGTACAGAATTTCTGTAATGGGGTTGGCGCGATGATGTCATCAGGCCAGGTACTCTTATGTGGGCATATCTGGATGTGGGCGGACCCTCCTGGAGAGAGACAGAGGTGTCCTAGTTCCTAAGACCATCGAAAATATGTGTTTTCCAACAGGCAACCCCTGTGAAGGGTTGTTTGACCCCCAAAGGGGCCGTGACCCACAGGTTGAGAACCACTGCCTTAGAAGCAAGGTCTGTGAGATTCTGTCTCACATACTTTGGACTTGCTGTATCAGGAGGAACCAATCTCTGAAGAAGACATCATGCTTGATAAAGAGCATCAGGGAGAAAGATGACCCTCAAAGAGATGGACCAATACAGTGGCTGCAACCAAATCAAAGCCAAGACATTGTTGTCAAGTTGATTTTGACTCACAGGAACCCTGCAGTTTCAGGCAGGAGCTACTGCAAAAATAAAGGCACGGTGTTTCATTCTGTTGTACATATGGCACCTAGCAACATCCCCAATAAATAAAATTTAAGAGGAATGGGGAGTTAAGGGGACCCAAATGTATGTCCACTTGCTATGTATAGAACTAAGAAAAGAACTATTCTAAATGAATTTAAAACAAAGTATTTAATTATTTAATCCCAGTGGGGCGTCTCATATTCACCAAACCAAACTCAATTTCATCAAGTCAATACCAACAAATTACAACCCTTTAGGACAGGATAGAACCGTCTCTGTGGGTTTCTGAAACTGTAAATCTTTACAAGTAGCAATCCTCATCTTTCTCCCTCATCATAAAGCCATCCCCCCCAAAAGAAAGGATAAGCCATTTCTAGTAGTAGCCTTAATGTTGGATATTTTAGTCCCTTGCTGTTGTGTAATAGGGACTAAAGCAAATGACTGTTATCACTAAAACTGAAATTATCTCTATCAGAAAGACAAAGAATTTAGATCAGTGCTGTTGAAAGTGGGCAATACCACACTCCAAGGGACACTGAAATGATCCAGTGGGGCTGCAAAAAACAGTTATCTACAATTAACACTGGATTATGGTGCCAAAGTTTTGAATTGCCATGGACAGGCTGGCATTTTCTTCCCTCTGAAGTATGTGTGGAGCCTATGTTTTAGGTCCGGAATTTAAATAACACATCAAAAATTTACATAAAACCCTGTAGTCCTGAAATTAAATTGAAACTTAAGGTGCAATTTATTTCTGTACACTGTAAAGGCTTAGTAATAAGCAATACAAGAGATGGTGATCTCGGAATACCTTATCTCACTAAAAGAAAGCCTAGACTTCTTAAGAGAAATTGCTAATTTCAGGTCTGGAGAAAGAAATATCCAAAACTAGGTTGAACATCTTTGTTTCCATGCTTTCTGAAAATAACGGAGACTATAAAAAAGACTCATAATGGGGCTGAGCCCCGGTGGCATAGTGGTTGTGCGCGGGGCTGCGACCCACTGGGTTGGAGGTTCAAATCCAGCAGCAAGGCTGGGCCTCCTACTTCCACCACCAAAGGGCAGTGATGCCCCACCCCCCAAAAAAAAGACTCATAATTAACTTTCCACCAGCCAAAATGACAGAGTAAATAATAATTTTAAAGGCTTGGAACATATCAAATGTGCTTAAAATAAGCATTCTCCAGATAGACAATCAGAAAGTAGATGAAGGGAGATGTAGGACACTGTAAGATATGACAAGATAATAATTTATAAATTATCAAGAGTTCATGAGGGAGGGGGGAGTGGGGAGGGAAAATGAGGAACTGATACCAAGAACTCGGGAAAACAAAATGTTTTGAGAATGATGATGGCAACAAATATACATTTGTATATAAATATACATTTGTATAGATATAAATACAGTTCATATGTACTTGACATGATGGATGGTTGTATGGATGAATTGTGTTAAGTTGTAGGAGTCTCCAATAAAAAAAGAGACAAACTGTCAGTAGATTCATGGGGGCGGTAGGGGAGGAGCGACCAAGGGCTCAAGTAGGATGAAAATGTTTTGGCAACGATGACAGCAACATGGACAAGTGCGCTTGACACAATGGATGGATTGTCTTAAGAGCTGTAAAAGCCCCCAGTGAAATGGTTTTAAAAAATAAAACAAAATAAGCCTTCTTCAAAGAGTACATAAAATCTCACTAGTCACCTTTGGAAGATGGAACCAACTATTTGAAAACTCACAAATACAAGAGAATCAAGTATTTATCCCAGTTTTCAATCCCCCCACCTCTACATAACTAAATAACTGATAAGAGCCAGTTACTCTTAACAGAACCATTCCTTTTTTTAAGTTTTATAAATATAAATACAGTTCATATTTAGATTTAAATGCAACTCATATTATACAATTTAACTGTTCAATCATAGTAAGGTTTCTGTGCACTCATCATCACAATCAATTTCAGAACATTTTCTTTTTATATTCATTGCTGTGGCTTCCCTTTCCCCCTATTCTCCCGCTAGGCCTCTATGCAGTTCATCTCTATAGACCTAGATTTCAAACAAAAAATACATCAAGGGCTCAATAAAAAATAAATATTTAGGGCTGAGCCCCGGTGGCGTAGTGGTTGTGCACGGGACTGCGGCCCACTGGGATGGAGGTTCGATTCCAGCTCCATGGAGCAAAGGCTGGGCCTCCTACTCCCACCACCTGAGGGCAGTGATGCCCCCCCCCAAAAAAAAAAACAAAATAAATAAACATTTAGAAAATGATAGCAACATATGTACAAAAATGCTTGATAATATGTGAATTATAAGAGCTGTAAGAGACCTAAATAAAGTGATTTCTTAATTTTAAAAAAAAGCACACAAAATACAAGATTGTACATCCCCTTCCTGCAATGTGTATGCCTATCATGTAGCCACTTCCTGCGACAGATGGTTATCTGTGACCAGGCCCCCGAAGTACATATAAGCCTTGATTAGTAATAAACTTGCTGGCTTTCCCCATGCTTTCTGTCCCCTCCCCATGAATTTGGCTACTTCACTTTTACAAGAGACCTATCAGTTTTCAGTAACAAACAAAAAAAGCCCAAAAAGAATTGCTGGTTTTTTTTTTTGGGGGAGGGGGGGGCATCACTGCTTTCCGGCGGTGGGAGTAGGAAGCCCAGCCCCACTGCTGGAATTGAACCTCCGTCCCAGTGGGCCGCAGTCCCGCGCACAACCACTACACCACCGGGGCTCAGCCCCAAGAATTGCTGTTTTTAAGAAAGTAAGATTAAAAGCAAAACTAGAGCTCAGCACTGAGCTGTTAAGGGAGTCTGCCACGAGCATGTGGCACCCTAGTAGAGTGTTGTCACTAAACCCCTTCCCCAGAAACCACCACTCAGTAACATATGATCATCAACCGGGTAAGCTCCTTTATGCCACACCTACTCTTTAGGGGGAAATTTTTCACACAGTATCTTCTTGGTTAAGTGAAAATATTTTTGCTGTCACTCATAATCCAAGCTAAAGTATGAGCAGTATTTGCTTTTGTAGCGCCCCCTAATCATGCCAGTGCCCCAAGAGGGCAGTACCACCACTCTGGTGAAAGCTTGTTTTTAGAATGAGGACAATCAATCATGGAAGAAGGTGGCAATTCACAGGGTGAAGAAAATTATGACTTAGAAAATGGTCACTTAACCTTTCCAAATGTTACAATGCATTTTAGAACGGGTGAGAATAATAAAATCCACAATATCTTCAACAACCTCTCTGCCTAACCATAGAAAATAAGAGTAAC